>JACEFZ010026069.1:280000-311763 GCA_014155875.1 Cepaea nemoralis
CATAAGGCAATCCAGTTAGTTCAGCGACCGGTTGATCACCATTTTTCTGAACATGCAGTTCACGTTACAAACAACAATTTAGTAAATTATGTTGGTTGGCTGGTGAAGACCGAGTCTCTGAGAAGAAATGGTGGGCACTACAATACAGCCCTAGAGAGTTACTTTGGCACCGGGTCAGAAGAGAAGTCTCTACACCAGCCCGCACTCAGAAGAGAAGTCTCTACACCAGCCCGCACTCAGAAGAGAAGTCTCTACACCAGCCCGCACTCAGAAGAGAAGTCTCTACACCAGCCCGCACTCAGAAGAGAAGTCTCTACACCAGCCCGCACTCAGAAGAGAAGTCTCTACACCAGCCCGCACTCAGAAGAGAAGTCTCTACACCAGCCCGCACTCAGAAGAGAAGTCTCTACACCAGCCCGCACTCAGAAGAGAAGTCTCTACACCAGCCCGCACTCAGATACATACAATCCCTTTTCACGACTCAGGTGTTCATAGCATCAATGATTGGGCATAAGAGTAACTCACAACCAACCAACTTACCATCACAATGTATAACATGTTAGTAAACAGAACAAAGTAAACGACACGTTTACACGCCTTAAGACATATTGGTCTTATCAATTTCTTTGTTCATCCAAAATGTTTATTTTCAACGTAAATGTATTTGCGCCTTTCGGTTGTCACATCCAACTTCTTCAGGCGTTTGTTGACCGGGTTAACCCTCCTGGATATTGGTCAAAGCCCCATACTTGAATAGACCAGCTGGCCCTCCAGCGGTGGTCTGGTCAGTATCACAATGGCCGACGGTATTTCACGGACATATCTTGGTACTCATTTTAGGCTGGGTCAGTTTTCACAATCTGTCCCAATGTAGATTCCATGATTGACATGTTACTCCACCATCAATCTGTCCCAATGTGGATTCTGTGATTGACATGCTACTCCACCATCAATCTGTACAAATGTGGATTCCATGATTGACATGTTACTCCACCATCAATCTGTCCCAATGTGGATTCTATGATTGACAAGTTACTCCACCATAAATCTGTCCCAATGTGGATTCTATGATTGACAAGTTACTCCACCATCAATTTGTACATTGAGTTATGTGTTTGATCGTCTCCATTTTATAAGTATCAGCTATTTACCTCATATTTAATTTATTTTCTTCACGGTTCTCTCCACAGACTCAGGCAATCAAACATTTGGATGGGTTAACCACAGGTACAACATGAACTGGACAAACTGGGCTGGGGGAGCTGTGAAGAACAACCCCTACACTCACGAAGTGGCCTTTATCAGTACAGGTAGCTTACATACCCTTTTTTGTGCTCACTCGCTTTGAACTAAAGCGTAGCCCATACACACTATTTCTAGTAGTGCTGGACTGAATTTTGTGTGTGGATTAGCTTTCCCTATTAACAGTGTCCCTGGCCATCAGGCGAACCTACTCTGACTTCAGAGGTACTTGTAATTAATGTTGCCAAGTCAAGGACGATAGGTCAACATTTTAGTCCAACTGTCCAGTGTAGGGGTTGAACCCCTTACCTCAGCATCAGTACACCGGATGTTTAAGAACACGCATTCTTAGCCACTTGGCCTTGCTGACCTACATAAACCCTTTTGTTCCAGGTGATGTGTAATTGGGTCAATAGAGCCCAAAATCTGTACCAGGAACACTTCTGAGAAATAAAGGTGGCCGACATGGTTACACAACCTGCCTCACACTTCAAAAGTTGTGGGTTCGATTCCAAACTGCGTGTTCAGTTCATGAGTGCAATTTCTCAGATTGCTGGATGTCGTTGCTGGAGCAGCGGAGTTCGTGCTTTGTACGACACTTTTTGGCAGACCATCCTGTAGAAAGAAACCGAGCCCTGAGGGATAAAACACGGTGCAATGAAGTCAATCATCTTGCCTTTAAATCTTATAAACCCGTTGAGGGACAGTGGGTTTATACAATGTCGGGCGAGCACCATATACCCAGTATGCTTTATTAAGGTGTGGAAGTGGGTTCTTATTCTTCATAAATGGGTTCCTCTTCTTCATAAATGGGTTCTTCTTCTTTATAAATTGGTTCTTCTTCATAAATAGGTTCTTCTTCTTCATAAATGGGTTCCTCTTCTTCATAAATGGGTTCTTCTTCATAAATGGGTTCCTCTTCTTCATAAATGGGTTCCTCTTCTTCATAAATGGGTTCTTCTTCATAAATGGGTTCTTCATAAATGGGTTCCTCTTCTTCATAAATGGGTTCCTCTTCTTCATAAATGGGTTCTTCTTCTTTATAAATTGGTTCTTCTTCATAAATAGGTTCTTCTTCTTCATAAACAGATTCTTCTTCTTCATAAATAGGTTGTTGTTCTTCATAAATGGGTTCTTCTTCATAAATGGGTTCTTCTTCTTCATAAATGGGTTCTTCTTCTTCTTAAATGGGTTCTTCTTCTTCTTAAATAGGTTCTTCTTCTTAAATGGGTCTCAGTGCCCATCAGATCTTCAGTAGGATTATTGACAGCTGATAGATTCGGTGATTAAGGACAGGACAAAAAATTTTACCGGTGATTACGTCGTCACTTTAGACGACACGTTTAGACTAAATAAAGTACAGTTTACAGTTGCAGATGTTACAGAACATTCAGTTATTGGTAACAAATTATTGAAGGAGAAAATACTGATAGATGTAAACAAAAGGCAACATACAGTAGAAAGAAACTTATGAAAAATGTAATATATATGGAAGAAGTGAATGAATGAATCCGATAACTGTGATGTAAGAGAATAGACTGCAATGTAGGTAGTATGTATCCACAATTATCTGCATGCGCTTGCAGAGAGAGAGAGAGAGAGAGAGAGAGAGAGAGAATTTTAAAAATAGAGAAATACATGACAGAGATATATTTTAGCAGCTTTAACTGCAGTAAGTTGAATGTCTCAGTATAGATTGAATTAAATTTTATTGTCTTCTTTTTCTTTTTTATCCCCCATTGGAGCGTAGACGCTCAGCCAGCTAATCCTATCTTTTGCTATTTTCTGCAGCTCCCTCAATTTCATCACCACAGTATTCATCCCTGTCTGTAATTCTCTTCTTCGTGCATTTTAGTTCTCTCTCTATTCCATTTTCCCTATTTATTCCAGAGAAATACTATTTAGTTAAACTATTGCCAGGTTTTCTCTGTGTATCATTCATTGTTTCTTCTATTTTGCACATATAAATGTTTATAGTTTACTTGTAACTGTTTTAGTTGTTCTCCGTGTTTATCATTCATTTATTCATTCATTCATTCAATCATTCATTCATTCATTCATTCATTCATTCATTCATTCATTCATTCAGTAGCATGTCCTTTGCAGAACCTTGCTCCCATAACAAACTTCCTTCTCTCCATACAGCAGTGTTGATTTAATGTTAGAGTTAACTGATTCAGTGACAACGGATGATTAATTGTTTTATGGGACTTCTTTCTCGTATCTGCCATGGGATTATATGCAGTAGGTTTTCCTATGCAACCCCTTGTAATTTTATATAAAATACAACATGTCTACTGTTATATTGGTGTCTCCTTGGTGAAGGAGTTAAGGACGGAGTTCGTAATCCCGCATAGTTGTGGGGGATTTGGCAGCAGACCGACCGCCTTTCGTTGTTTTTTTAAAAATGAAAATGGTATGAGTGCTGGTCGTCCAGAAAGCAGTGGCAAACTACTGAACATAAACTTGCCAAGAAATGAGAAACAGCCAAATAATGCTGAGTTGACTGCTACGTCCTATAAAGCATATACAACTAAAGTTTTTAACTGTCATATTAACAACTTGTAAGTTATAAATGTGACAAACCCCTACTGCCCATTTTCCACCATCCATTTTGTTTGGTCCAATCCTACTTTTTGTCTGACACTCATTCATTCAGTAGCTTGTCCTTTGCAGAACCTTGTTCCCATAATAACCTTCCGGAAAACTTCTTGGTCATAAGCAAGATGTCCCGCGTCCGATACACCCATCTGGAGATCATTTGCCAAATCCTGCACCCATCTTCTCTTTAGCCTTCCTCTTCCTCTCTTCCCAAGCATATCATCATCATCATCATCAAGTGCCGTGCCGGCTGGCATAGGCGTTCATGGCTCTTCATAGATCTCGGTCTTTGGTTTTCTGGATCAACTCTGCTGCTGATATTCCTCCATGCCACCGTCTTAATCCATCCAGCATCACTTCTCTTGGTCTACCTCTGCCTCTCTTCCCCTCGATCTTTCCAGTTGTTACGATGTTCTCCAATGCCTCTCTTCTCATCACATGACCGAGGAAAGCTGTTTGTCTCTGTCTTATTGTTGTATATAATGTTCTAGTTTCATTAGCTTGTTTCAGGCAGTCATCGTTAGTTACTCTGGCAGTCCAAGGAACCACATCTCTGTTGCTTCTAATTTCTTCTTAATTTGTTCATTTACATTCCAAGATTCACTGCCATACAGCAAAACTGGTTCTACATAGCATTTCAGCACTCTCTTTCTTACATTCAGTGATAGTGACTTATTGCATAAGATACTCTTCATTTTCTGAAATGCGGCTTTTGCCTGCCTTATTCTGCTCCTAATCTCTGTTGTACATCTTCCATCTGATGTTATAAATGCCCCTAGGTTTCTAAAATTATCCACTTGGTTAAGGATTTTCCCTTCTATTTCTATGTCACATTTTGGTGTCACCATTTTCTTTGATATTACCATTGTTACTGTTTTCTTGATATTCAAGTTGAGTCCTTTCCTTGCACTCTCTGTTACTACAACGTCTAATAATTGTTGTAGGTCTGTTGAATTATCCGCCACCAATACTGTGTCATCTGCATAGCGTATATTATTTATATTATAACCTCCAACTAGTATTCCTGGCATCTCTTTGATCTCTCTCATTATTACTTCGCTATACAGGGAGAAAAGATCTGGTGACAAGACACACCCTTCTCGTACTCCTAGCTTTATCTGTTCATAACTACCCTCTTTATTTCCCATTTTAATTGCTGCTACTTGGTTCCAGTAAACATTCTTTATTATTCTTAAATCTTTTCCATCAGTGTTGATATCTTCCAGCATTTTAATCAGCTAATCATATTTTACTTTATCAAATGCCTTAGTATAATCTGTGAAGCACAAATATATGTCTCTCTGTTTCTCTATTGACCTTTCTATTAGTGTCCGTAATGTATAAATTGCATTGTTTGTGCCCTTTCCTTCCACAAATCCATACTGTTCTTCACTAATTTCCATTTTTATTTTCTTTTTGGTTATTCTCATTATGATTCTGAGTAGAAGCTTAGTGATATGGTTTATAAGGTTAATTGTACGAAAATCTTCACAATCAATTGCTCCTGGTCTTTTTGGTATAGCTATAAATACAGATTTCAGCATATCACTGGGTAAATATCCACTGCTGTAAATATCATTCAACATTTTGGTTAATATATCTACTCCAAATTCTCCCAATACTTCTAATTCTTCTATTGTGATTTCATCTGGCCCAGCTGTTTTTCCTTTTTCCTTTCTTCATACGTTTCATAACGTCAGCTACTTCTTCTTTCAGAATAGGTGGACCTTCTAAGTTACTATCTTCTGTTAATTCTTCCCTTTCTCCTTCATATAATTCTCTTATATACTCATTCCACCTCTTCATTATAGCATCTTCCTCTAATATTGTCTTTCCTGTTTTTGATTTCAAACACCCTGTATTTATTCTTATTTTTCTTCCTGTAAGTTCACTGATTTGTCTGTGCATATTTTTTGTATCTTTAATGGAATTTAATTCAATTTTTTTGCATTGCTCGTTTAACCAACTTTCTTTAGCCTTCCCACATTTATCTTTTATTTCTTTATTTATCTTAGCGTATTCTTGTTTGTCATTTTTACTCTGTTTTCTTTTGTCCATCAGTTTTAAGATATCTTCATTCATCCATTTTTTCTTAGCTATTTTGCCTCTCTCCGGTAATACTTCTTTGCTAGTTTGATGAATGGAGTCCCTTAACATTTCCCATTGTTCATCTATACTCTGTATTTTAGTTATTGCATTGTATCTATTTTTCACAGTCACTCTGTATTGTTCTTGCATTTCTTTATCTATTTTCAGAACCTCTTTATTAAGTCTTATGTTCTTAACCATTTTTTCCCCTCTCTTTAATCTTACTTTTATTTGTCCACATAGTGGTACATGATCACTATTACAGTCAGCACCAGGCATTGTCTTTACATTAATTGATTATGTGGTTGTTTCGGGATTTGAAATTTAAATATTGAGCACAACCCACTACTGGCAACGCCGATCGCATTCTGGTATGAACCTAAGGCCTATCCATGTCAATATGGAAGCACTATACTCGAGTTTCGCCCTCGTTTGAGCTCGTCAGTAGTGCATATCCCGGACCGGATGCGGAAACAGTCCCGGATCACGCATGTGAAGCGGGTGTGTAACCACGCGGCACACACTGGACACACCAAATTATCACAACAGAACATCACAACGCTACCCATCGTAGGCTATGCTCAAGATTGCCCAATCGCCGCGACCGACGTCCGTCAATCGATGGGACCCGAACGATCAGGACTTCTCACTGGCAAGGAACACCAGGCCTCCTAAATCCAGTGAGCAATAATCAGTTGATTATGTGGTTGTTTCGGGATTTGAAATTTAAATATTGAGCACAACCCACTACTGGCAACACCGATCGCATTCTGGTATGAACCTAAGGCCTATCCATGTCAATATGGAAGCACTATACTTGAGTTTCACCCTCGTTTGAGCTCGTCAGTAGTGCATATCCCTGACCGGATCCGGAAACAGTCCCAGATCACGCGTGTGAAGCGGGTGTGTAACCACGCGGCACACACTGGACACACCAAATTATCACAACAGAACATCACAACGCTACTCATCGTAGGCTATGCTCAAGATTTACTTGATTTACTGCTGATTTACATTAATTAAAGCATTTCTAAATCTTTTATTAATTAGTATGTAGTCAATTTGGTTGCATATTTTCTTATCAGGGCTTATTCATGTGTACAGTCGTCTTTTATGGTGTTTAAACCATGTGTTTCCAATTATCATATCATTGATATTTGCCCATTCTATTAGCTTTTCCCCTCTTTCATTTCTTGTACCTAAACCATAATTCCCCACTACATCCTCCATTTTTCCCTTTCCTGCTTTTGCATTAAAATCACCAAGTATTATCTTTATTTCTTGTGATCCAATTTGAGACATCGCCATTTCTATTTCGTCGTAAAAGTGTTGTATTTCTTCATCACTACTGCTTGCTGTTGGTGCATATACTTGTATAATATTTATGTCTATTGGTTTGCCTTTAATTTTTACCATAATAACTCTATCTGAAATACACCAGTATCCATTAATTGACTTGGCTGTTTTTTCGTCTAATATTATTCCTACACCTTTTTCATGTGTGTCCCCTCCAGAATAAATTATTGTGTGATTGTCAGCTATAATTTTGCCCGATCCCTTCCATCTCATCTCACTAACGCCTAGTATATTCATTTTCATGCTATCCATCTCTATTAGAACATTGGTCAACTTTCCTAGCTCATTTAATGTCCTAATATTCCATGTTCCTACTCTAAATTTATTTATTTTAGTTAAGATTTTGCCATGAGTAGCTGGATGACGGTCTGGTGTCACCTGTGGCTCATGACTGTCCCTACCGGACGAGGATGCTCTAAGTCAGCCATTAATGTCCTTCACTAACTTTGATATATGTTTTGCCATGAAGTCTTGGGAAGATAATGTGGTGGTTTCCCCTTACCTTCCACATTCACATGGTGGTCTTTTTACCTCTGCCTTTGACAGCCATTTCCGACTGTAAGGACAAGTGAGTGCCCTGCTCTGCTCAGCTGCAGAGTTGTCCACTTATTCCGGTGGATACTCGGTCCCCAGAGCTGTGTTAGCCACACCGTGGTGTGTTTCCATCCTCTACCGCGGGGAGGTGCAGTTGGGATTTTCCCTTCATAAAGTTATGGTCTCTGACCAAAGCTCTCCAGTATTTTTAGAGGACCCCAAGCATATACCCCTCCATTATTGTTCTCTCCAAACCTTCTTCAATATTCAGCTCTTGTCGTATCGATGCATTTGTTCTTTTCTGTATCCAAAGTATTCATAGAACCCGTATATAACATTTATATTCAAAGGCATTTATGTGCTGTTCAGCTTGTTTAGTAAGTCCAGGTCTCACAGGCATATGTTGCAATGGGAAAGATGCATGCTCTTAAAAATCTAATTTGTGTAGGTCTATCTGATATCTGACACTGGATCTGTTAAATATAAATGTGTCATCTGCTAGGAGACAAATATGGCAAGTGGCAGCTGACCTCTGACCTCAGCACCCAGAGAGCTTTTGCATGCTTCATCTCTGGAACGACACCTGTCAAGGATGTCCCACCACCAGTTGGGTAAGTTTGCCTGTTTGCCTCTTTCTTCTGTTACCTGCATTGTCCCATACATTTGTGTAAGGTTTTATATTGTTCTTCTTCTTGTAGAATCTTCTTGTCTCTTCCCATTTTGACTCTCTGTATCAGGGTGTGTCAAAAGTTCTGGAATGTGTTTTGGTGTGTGTGCATGTTTATTATGATTATTACCTCAGTTATACTGATAATTCACTGTCATAATAATTATTCGGTCATAATAATTTATTCACTCTCATACTCATATTAATTTATTCACTGTCATATAAATTCATTCACTGTTATTATAATTCATTGACTGTTATGTTATAATAATGTAACGTAATAGGAATAAGTGCAACATACTTTTTATAAAATGATTGAAAGATATGTTCTCTACATTTATCATCAGCATGTGCTATGCCAATGATTATGGGTGATCATGTTGTGGCTTCTCATATGATAATCAGATTCATCTTAGGTTTCTGTTATGTTATGTTGTGTCTATTATGTTATGTTGTGTTATGTTATGCTGTGTTATATTATGTTGTGTTGTGTTATGTTATGCTGCATTATATTTGTGTTATGTTAGCATATGTTGTGTTGTGTTTATTGTTATGTTGTGTTATGTTATGTTGCGTTATGTTTGCATTATGTGGACCAACTGGCTAATAATGCAACATTACAAATGGGAACAAGCATGGACAGGTCTGATATAGTCATTCAGTCGCGGAGAACAGGCTAAGGTGCATGGTATGGTAACAGAAACTTGTCTCCTGTTGACATGTTGTTGACTGTAACCCATACTTGTACCTTGTCTCATCAGATATCACATGCCCTGACCAGTGGGAAGTGGCCGGAGACTCTTGTGTGTTCGTCAGTTACAATGATGCTTCTTGGTCACAGGCAGATAATTACTGCCAGCAACTACAATCACAACTCATGGTGGTTAATTCAGCTGCTGCACAAAGTTTCTTCAATAGTAAGTTCAATCGTTTATGAGTTTTGAAACTTGAATTAATAATATGCTGATTTTGTTTTGCAATCAGATGTAGGCTACCTGTAGTTTAGATAAATGGTGGCCTCTATATTCATCAGCTGGTGTCTGCACAAAATAGGATCATAAATGGTAGGAGAACATCACTAATGCAAAGTTTATGAAAAGAATTATCAATCATAAATAAACACACTGACAATAACTATCATAAATAAACACACATAGTATTAGAATAACGAAGACACAAACAATAGATTGCACGATTTATTTTTGTTTGTTTGTTTGTTTGCATATCCTTTACAGGACATCGCTGTCAACATCTGCATCTTTCAGCTGATTGTTTATTTCTTGGCAAGATTACGCTCAGTAATTTGCCATTGCTTTCTGAGCTGACCGGCTCACATACCCCATAAGTTACTGACACAGAGAGAACCGCTACCAATTCTCGCTGCATGTCACGTTTTTTGCGTGGCATATTTCTGCATCTCGTCAGGTACATATTGCAGAATTCACACAACATAAAGTAAAACAACTAGATAAATCCTTCAAGCTGAACATAGTAGTAGTTTAGAGCTCATAGAAGTAGAACAAAGAAGTAAGAACTAGAAGACACACTAGACAACCTAAACATTGAAAGCTGTAGTTACCAACCGGGCCAGTAACTACAGCTTTCAATTTTTATGTTGTGCCTTCTACTCCTCCTTTCTTCTTCTTCTTCTTCTTCTTCTTCTTCTTCTTCTTCTTCTTCTTCTTCTTCTTCTTCTTCTTCTTCTTCTTCTTCTTCTTCTTCTTCTTCTTCTGTGAGCATTAAACAATACGTGTGTGTTCCCCAATTAATATTTATGAAAAGAACTATAAACGCATGGGGAAGAGATTTTAGAGATGGGTGAGTTTTATCGGGAGATCATGGACAAGCTGCAGGAGATTGCCAAAGATTGTGTGAGTTGCTTGAGGATCTGTGTCCTGGCAGGGGACACGGGGGTCTATGTCCTAGCAGGGGGATAGAGGACCTATATCCTATCAGGGGACTTGAGGGCCGATGTAGGAAGTTTCAAAATGGCATGACTTCTGTGACAGACTGTTCACGACCGGGTCAGGCAAACCAAGTAGTGGCCCCAGAGCTGATTTTGCTACAGAAATCTAAGCACTATATCGGTGATGGAGGCCTTGCTTTGAACACAATGGTGACTACATCAAAAAATGATATATTTGTTCTGTATTTTTTCAGAATATTTTCACCAAAAACACCAGAAATAAAACATCTAAAGTCTTCATTTGAAGCCACATTGTATATCGCTGAAATTTTGTCATTGCAAAATGTTGTCACAATTAAAATATCAATACAGTAGTTTTTCCTAAGCAACCTGATTTAATTTGATATATAATACAACATGCCTGCTACCATATTAACAACTTTTAAGTCATAAATGTTACACACCCCTACAACCCATTTTCCGCCATTTTCTTTTTTGTTCGATCGAAACCTAATTTTTGTTTGACACAGAATCTGTTAATAGTATACAGTATACAGTATACAATAGTATACAGTAAAATATGATCTGTAAAACTCGTGTTTCTGCTAGGTCGAATAACCACAGGTCAGTTTTGGATTGGATTAAGTGACAGAACTGCAGAGGGAACGTTCATCTGGGTAAATGGCACACAAGTAAGTAACAACATTGATAATTGTAATGGTCACTTTTAACTTCAGAATTAACAAAATCAGTAATTATAATTGTCATTTTAACTTCAGAATTAAGTAACATAATTAGTTATTGCAATGGTCATTTTAACTTCAGAATTAAGTAACAAAATCTGTAATTGTAAAGGTCATTTTAACTTTGTAATTAAATAACAAAATCAGTAATTATAATGATCATTTTAACTTCAGAATTACATAACAAAATAAGTAATTATATAGTTATTTCAACTTTAGAAGCAAGTAGCAAAATCACTTATTGTAATGGTCATTTTAACATCAGAACTGCCTAGTATTTATGAGTCAAAATTGTACAACCTCAGCTAAACCTAACCAGTTGGGCAACTGGTCAGCCAGACAACAACAAAGGGAATGAAAACTGTGTCATGGTGAAAGCTTCCAGGGAAGGGGCCAAGTGGTATGATCTATCCTGCCAGGAGGAGAATAATTACATTTGCCAGAGACAGCCATGTAAGTGATGTCTTTTTCTTCCTTTCATTGAATTTAGTCATGAAAGTAATAGAAAAGTGAATGTAGAAAAGAGAGAAAGAAGAGAGACATTGGGAGAGATTGTGGTGATGATGATGATGATGATGATGATGATGATGGTGATGATGAACAGAGGAAGAAATAGAAGAATGTATTTTTGGAGATTATATTGAATAGATTTAAACAAACAGATGTGGATCATGGATAATCTCACAAACATCAAAGATGATAATCAAAACTTTTGATCTTAAATGTTAATAAACTTTCTTAGTGCGTGGTTCCTTCGCCCAGCTACTGAGTTAAGTGCGTGGAGCAACACTGTGAGCTGTGGATTTTGTGTAGAATGCTTTTACATCTGTCCACAGTTGTTTGTATCGTGAACTTCATGTTCAGGAAAAATGGCAGCCGGCTGGCTGCTGAACTAACTGGGTTTGCCTTATGCAGTAGTGTGTTGCTGCTGGTTTTCTAGTAACTGCTGCTTCCATTGGTGATGAACTGTGATTTTCATGGCGGACTTTTGTGTTGGCATTTTGGCAGCAGCATTATGCACAGCATACCTGTGTGGGCTGTTGATTTGTCAAGATTCATGTCTGTTCCACTTTTCACATGGGATAGTGAAAAGTATGTTGTGTGATATTCATTGGCACAGGAATGAAGAGCATTATAGGGCGACCCTTTGCCGTGAAGCTGGAACCGTGACTAACTAACTAAACTAGACATTATCTTTTTATAGTTGTACATAATGTTCTAATTTGGCCAGTCTTGTAGTGTTCTGCTATGCTATGCTATGTTGAACGACATCATTAAACATTGGGCATTTCCATGTGAGCACGTAGTGTTGCTACTCATGAAATTCAGTTGTTGCTAGTAATGACATGTGGTGTTGCTACTAGTGACATGTACTGTTCGTACTAATGACATGTAATGTTGCTACTCATGACATGCAGTGTTGCTACTAGTGACATGTAGTGCAGTGTTGCTACTAGTGACATGTAGTGTTGCTACTAGTGACATGTAGTACAGTGTTGCTACTAGTGACATGTAGTACAGTGTTGCTACTAGTGACATGTAGTACAGTGTTGCTACTAGTGACATGTAGTGCAGTGTTGCTACTAGTGACATGTAGTGCAGTGTTGCTACTAGTGACATGTAGTACAGTGTTGCTACTAGTGACATGTAGTGCAGTGTTGCTACTAGTGACATGTAGTGCAGTGTTGCTACTAGTGACATGTAGTGCAGTGTTGCTACTAGTGACTTGTAGTGTTGCTACTAATGACATGAAGGGTTGCTAATAATGACATGTAGTGTTACTACTAATGGCATGTAGCATTGCTACTAATGACATGTAATGTTGCTACTAATGACATGTCATTTTTCTACTAAGGACATGCAGTGTTACTACTAATGACATGCAGTTGTTGCTAATAATGACATGTATTGTTGCTACTAATGACATGTCATTTTTCTACTAAGGACATGCAGTGTTGCTACTAATGACATGCAGTTGTTGCTACTAATGACATGCAGTTGTTGCTAATAATGACATGTATTGTTGCTACTAATTACATGCAGTTGTTGCTGCTAGCAGAGACATATGTTTAATATTCAACAGTGTAGTGGAAATAATATGAATTTGTTTTTGTGTTCTTGGATTTGCTACCTCCGACATTTACATCCAACTTTGATTTGCTACATGTGACATTATCTTCCTATCTGCAGTAAACAAGTCAGGCTCCACATATCCAGATACAACAGCCTCACCAGGTAATGAATCAATGTCATGACAGATACAACAGCCTCACCAGGTAATGAATCAATGTCATGACAGATACAACAGCCTCACCAGGTAATGAATCATTGTCATGACAGATACAACAGCTTCACCAGGTAATGAATCAATGTCATGACAGATACAACAGCTTCACCAGGTAATGAATCAATGTCATGACAGATACAACAGCCTCGCCAGGTAATGAATCATTGTCATGACAGATACAACAGCCTCACCAGGTAATGAATCAATGTCATGACAGATACAACAGCTTCACCAGGTAATGAATCATTGTCATGAAAAATACAACAGCCTCACCAGGTAATGAATCAATGTCATGACAGATACAACAGCTTCACCAGGTAATGAATCATTGTCATGACAGATACAACAGCCTCACCAGGTAATGAATCATTGTCATGACAGATACAACAGCTTCACCAGGTAATGAATCAATGTCATGACAGATACAACAGCTTCACCAGGTAATGAATCATTGTCATGACAGATACTACAGCCTCACCAGGTAATGAATCAATGTCATGACAGATACAACAGCTTCACCAGGTAATGAATCATTGTCATGACAGATACAACAGCCTCACCAGGTAATGAATCAATGTCATGACAGATACAACAGCCTCACCAGGTAATTAATCAATGTCATGACAGATACAACAGCCTCGCCAGGTAATGATCATTGTCATGACAGATACAACAGCCTCACCAGGTAATGAATCAATGTCATGACAGATACAACAGCCTCACCAGGTAATTAATCAATGTCATGACAGGTACAACAGCTTCACCAGGAAATGAATCATTGTCATGACAGATACAACAGCCTCACCAGGTAATGAATCAATGTCATGACAGATACAACAGCCTCACCAGGTAATGAATCAATGTCATGACAGATACAACAGCCTCACGAGGTAATGAATCAATGTCATGGCAGATACAATAGCCTCGCCAGGTAATGAATCAGTGCCATGACAAATGGAGAGATAGATGATAATGTTATGAGTACGATTTGACCCCTGCCTTTGTCGTCTCCTAAATGAGGGACAGAATGACTACCTATTCCCTCATGAATTCAGGCCCTTAAATGTGATGTTCCTAGCAACCACAGATCCCCCCGGAAGGTTAACCCGTTCAACAAATGCCTGAAGAAGTTGGATGTGTTGGCCTAAAGGTGCAAATATTGCAGCTCTGCTGTAAACAGGCAAAATGTAATTTTGTCTAAAACAACATTCCGTACGAGTACAGAAGAAGGAGGAGGAAGAGAAGAAGGAGAAGAAGAAGAAACTACAGATCCACAGTAGGTTGCTGCTCCAGGAATTGTTGTTTCAACTCACTGGTCCAGAGCCGACTCCTCCTTGAGGTAGGAGTTTTTAAAAATAGTGATATGGTTCACGAGTTGATGAAAGCTCATAAGGGAGTCTCAGTGGCAACGTGGTTACATTAATCTGCTGTCAGAAGAGAAAGTGTAAGAGCATTAACCCTCTCAGCCATGCTGACCTCTAATGGCAGACTGGGGAACATAAAATAATCTAGTACATCACAAACAGGCAATAAATGCTGGGATTGATTGTGATGTCCTGTATCAGGACATGCCACTATTTTATTGTTAATCCTTGGAATGTATTCTACTTTTTTACATGTCTGTAAAATATAGTATCAAATAATTCTTGCCACTGTTCTCATTTTACAGTGGCTTACAGTGCCAGATGTGGGGTATTCTGGGAGGAGAGGACAGGAACTGACTTCTGCTACCAGTTCAGGGACACGGCACTCTCCTGGTCTGATGCTCTAGAGATGTGCAACAGTTTCAATGGAAGCCTAGTCAGCATCACTTCACGGGATGAGCAGAGTTACATTGAGGGTATGTGGAGCAGGTTGCTTTGCAGATCTACAAATTGATGGGAAAGACCTTAGACTTGTAAAAGATATATATTGGAAACAAGCTGTTATAAAGATTGATCATGAAGTAGGTCACAGCCTATTAAGAGAGGTATGCGACAGGAATGTGTAATGTCTCCAGATTTGTTTCCCCTATACAGCGAAAATAGTTTTAGACATTTAGAAGATATGAGAGGAATAACCATTGGGAGATGTAACATCAATAACATTAGATATGTAGATGATACAGTATTGATTGCAGACAATTAGCAGGATCTGCAACATTTAGTAGATGCGGTTGTTGCGCACAGTGAACAACGAGGGTTAGAATTAAATTGTAATAAGACACAGACTTCTAGGAGCTACACAATGGTGATTCTGTCATGCCAATTAGTCCTTCTAGGAGCACCACAATGGTGGTTCTGTCGCATCATTTAGTTCTTCTATTCTGCACAGCCATCAATTAATGAATGAATAAACTTTAAAGGTTTATTCTCTCTCTCTGTCTGTCTCTCTCTGTCTCTGTCTCTCTCTGTCTCTGTCTCTCTCTCTCTCTCTCTCTCTCTCTCTCTCTCTCTCTCTCTCTCTCTCAGTCTCTCTCTCTCTCTCTCAGTCTCTCACTATCGCATACACATACATGTGTTTGTGTGACTCTCTGTCTGTGTATCAGTCAATCAATCAATCAAAACATTGCATATCTATTGTTAATAAGCACACTATTCATGTCACCATGCTGCCTTTTTCTATGTGAATGTAACATACATATTACACAACATATAATTGACGTATGAAAGATGAGTGGTTGGAATGGCCAAATGTAAGACACATCTGCATGCCAACATGTGACACTTTAAAAATAAAGTTTGTTCGTTTTTTGTTTTGTCGTCTTCTGCTAATACACTTCAGAAAATCCAACATGTGTGTATTATCTCAATTTGCCAGGCAGGCTCAGCTCTCTGACATCGGCAGATTTTTGGCTTGGAGCTTCGGATCGCAGGAGAGAGGCCGGCTGGCAGTGGGAAGACGGCTCACCTTTTGCCTATCTCAACTGGTTCCCAAGTAAGTGTTCCTGGTACCTAGGCTCCGTATTTGAGGTGAATTGAGATTAGATTTTAAAAAGCCATATGGACTCATTCATGGGGAAGCATCTTTTAATTGATTAAGTGCCATGGGATTATTAATTGTGTTAAGCGACTTCCTGTGCCTGCCATGGGCTTATATACAGTAGTTTTCCCTAAGCAACTCCCTTTAATTTGATTTACTTGTATCATACAACATGTCTGCGACCATAACAACTTTTAAGTCCTAACTGTGACAAACCCCTACTTCCTATTTTAAGCCATTCATTTATGTTTGGTCCAAACCTACTCTTTGTTTGGCAATAAATCTGTTAAAATGGCAATAATACAGGCTTTCATGTGGCAGTAATACAGGCTTTCATGTGGCAGTAATACAGGCTTTCATGTGGCAGTAATACAGGCTTTCATGTGGCAGTAATACAGGCTTTCATGTGGCAGTAATACAGGCTTTCATGTGGCAGTAATACAGGCTTTCATGTGGCAGTAATACAGGCTTTCATGTGGCTGTAATACAGGCTTTCATGTGGCAGTAATACAGGCTTTCGTGTGGCAGTAATACAGGCTTTCATGTGGCAGTAATACAGGCTTTCATGTGGCAGTAATACAGGCTTTCATGTGGCTGTAATACAGGCTTTCATGTGGCAGTAATACAGGCTTTCATGTGGCAGTAATACAGGCTTTCATGTGGCAGTAATACAGGCTTTCATGTGGCAGTAATACAGGCTTTCATGTGGCAGTAATACAGGCTTTCATGTGGCAGTAATACAGGCTTTCATGTGGCTGTAATACAGGCTTTCATGTGGCTGTAATACAGGCTTTCATGTGGCAGTAATACAGGCTTTCATGTGGCAGTAATACAGGCTTTCATGTGGCTGTAATACAGGCTTTCATGTGGCAGTAATACAGGCTTTCATGTGGCAGTAATACAGGCTTTCATGTGGCAGTAATACAGGCTTTCATGTGGCAGTAATACAGGCTTTCATGTGGCTGGAATCACTAAGTATACCAATGTTTGTGTGTTATGTGATTTGTATTTGATTTAGTGAGCATGATCCGAAAGGTTGAGGTGGTGTTCTGTATGTAGACAGTGAATAGAATCACTGCGGAGGCCTGTTGTACTTAGAGTCACCTTTATGTTTGTTACGGGATATGCTGGGGCTGAGGGCAATGAACGAGCTGATAAACTTGCTGGCTCTGCATCCCCTGCAGATGGCCAGCCATGGATTCTGCAGGTGTTATTAACACGTTAGAGAGATGTTGAGAGTGGAGGTCATTGACGCCAGTGAAATACACTTTGTTGTCCAGAATGAGAGACTTGGGAGTAAGAATTGGCAAGGCCAGACATGAGAGGCAGATTGGGAGAACGAGAAGCCTTGTCAATCAACACAAAATTGGCACTGTCTCTCCTTTTATCTCTCTCTCCCTATCTCTCTCTCCCTATCTCTCTCTTTCTCTCTCCATCTCACTGTCTCCTGTTAACACAGGAAAAGATCCTTGCCTATTCCTGAAGAGTTAACACATAGAAAAAGTTCCTATATATGCCCGTTCTTGAAGAGTTAACGCATGGAAAAAGAAGTTTAATTGCCCATTCTTGAAGAGTTAACGCATGGAAAAAGAACTTTAATTACCTGATCTTAAAGAGTTAACACATGGGAAAAGATCCTTTAATTGCATATTCTTGAAAAGTTAACGCATTGAAAGAAAAATATCCTTTAATTGCCCATTCTTGAAGAGTTAACACAATGTCTAACACTGACTCTGCATCTGTTACAGGTGAACCAAACGATCGTTCTAGGGAAGATTGCGTGGCCATGAACACTGGCACAATGATGTGGTATGACTATCCGTGCAATCGTAGGATTGGCTTCGTGTGCAAGAGAGCTGGTCAGTAGCAACATATTAAAGGCTGTCAATTTCTATGTGACAATTCATACAAGGATAATTTGGCTCAGTAAACAAGAATTAAAGATCTTCTTTGTATGAAGTGGGGTTTAGAGGGTTCATTTGGCAGAGTTTTATAAACTAACATCAGAACATATGCCTGTATATATCATACATCAATCAAACAGAATATAAGAACTATATTAATAAAGTCACTCGGACCTCTGACAGCATTTACCTTGATCTGTGACTTTATGGGCTCGTCGGATGCTGTCTTCATATCTACCCAGGGTGCCTTTGTAAGGTCCTGTGTTCATTATTGTGTTGGTTTACCACTGCCTTTTATTCCAGCAACCACACCGTCCATCACTGTAACTGCCTTTTATTCCAGCAACCACACCTTCCATCACTGTAACTGCCTTTGATTCCAGCAACCACACCTTCCATCACTGTAACTGCCTTTGATTCCAGCAACCACACCGTCCATCACTGTAACTGCCTTTGATTCCAGCAACCACACCGTCCATCACTGTAACTGCCTTTTATTCCAGCAACCACACCGTCCATCACTGTAACTGCCTTTGATTCCAGCAACCACACCGTCCATCACTGTAACTGCCTTTTATTCCAGCAACCACACCGTCCATCACTGTAACTGCCTTTGATTCCAACAACCACACCTTCCATCACTGTAACTGCCTTTGATTCCAACAACCACACCTTCCATCACTGTTCTTGCTCAATCACTGTGACATTTCATATGACCAAAGTATTTCAGTTTCTTAGATGAATGAACTACATGAATTATTTCTATTAACAACAATAATCAGTGTTATATTTCTTGTACTGCCACAGACATTTAAGCATGAGTTTTATTACTTTAAAATATTAATGATACATTCTTACAGATCCAACTTTTCACATATTCAGTGTTCCTGTTTTGTCTTACAGCTGACAATGATCCAGGTCACTCCCACACCAGTTGTGACTGTTCCAACTGCTCTGCCAGGTATGTTAGCCATCTTTCTGTATGTCTACTCCATAACCAGATTTTTGCACAATGTTTACAGGAAATAATTTTAAACCACATTTGCCATTAGCTTGTGTGGTCTGTTGATTTGTTCTTTGTGGTTATTAATTTCTAACAGGACTTCCGGTCCCCAGCATGGCGGTTAGGCATTGACGCTACGGCCTCTGGAGTATTTATCTTTGTGGCTGCGGTTATTTTGCATTTTCCTCACGTTGGACTGGTAGTATATGGTTCCGTCGCCCTGCTACTGAGTGAGTGCGTGGCGTGACTCTGTGAGCTGTGATATTCACGTGGAATGCTTTTACATGTCTGCTTTTGTTTGTACAGTGACCTGCATGTTCAGAACAATGGTTACCGGCTGTTGCTGAATTGACTGATTTGCCTTTTCGGTTCACGAGTGCATTGTTCAGGAGACTCCTGGGAGTCAGCGCTGGAGCTACGGAGTTCGTGCTTAATGCGACGCTTTCGTCGGGTCGCCTTGCGGATAGAGACAGAGCCATGTGAGAAAACCTGGGTCAATGAGGTCTTTCTGGTGACTGCCGATTCCATCGACGATGAACTGTGGTTTTCGTGGAGGACTTTTGTGTTGGCATTCTGGCGGCAGCATTATGCACAGTGTACCTGTGCGGGCTGTTGGATTGCCGAGACTCCTGTCTGTTCCACTTTTCACATTGGACAGTGGGGAGCATTTGTGTGATATTCACTGGCACAGGAACGGAGCGTAATGGGGACGATCCGTTGCAGTGAAGTTGGAACCTTGACTAACTAACTAATTTCTAACTGTACGATATTATGTGTCTTTGAATATAAGCATTAAAAAGGAGCTAAAACTTTATTGGACAAAAAAAATAGAGGACAAATAGACCAATCCGACAAGAATCCAATACTAAAGAAGATTGTCCTGGCAACGTGACTGTGCTTGGAATGAAACTGGTAGTGAAAATAGACATGACTCATCTCCAGCTTCCTAGTCACATGTCACGTTTATTTGCTTATAGAACAAAACTGATATCATAAAAATTAACTCTCCACAGTGTTGTTTTCATCTCAAATAAAAACTTTGACACATGCATGCTTCTTGTTCTTCTGTCCTTGATCCCACATTGGGGAATAGGATCTCAAGCAACCCATGCCAAGTTGTCCGAGCTTTTACTATCTCCTGTAGAGCTCCCTGCCGTGTCTCCTCATATTATCATCTCTGTCTTTAACTCTTTTCTCCATGTGTTATGATGTCTCCCACTATTAATTCACTTTGTGGGTTCCATACAAGGGAGTTTCTAGTTACACTATCCTCAGGTTTTTCCAGAGTGTGTCCTATCCAGGATCCAGTGTCTTTTTTCTCACCACTTTATTCACTGGCATTTCTCTAGTTATCTCCATGAGCTCCACATTGGTGATTTTGTCATATTGTATTAGTCCCTCTATTGTCATCATCATTATCATCATCATCATCAAGCATCGTGGGGAGGTACAATTGGTGCTCCAGTGCTCAGGCAGCTGGCACTGGACAGTATCATTCAGTGTGATAGTCAACGTCTTTGATGTTGTCAATCAATTTTCTTCTCAGGCGTCCTCTTGCTCTTTTATCAGATATTCATTGATGTAAAGACAGTCCTGGTAGTTGATGGTATTGCATTCTAATGAGATGGCCAAACCATTTGATCTTCTGCCTTTCAATATATGTGGCACAAGGTGTTGATCCCACTGTCTGTCTGATAACATCATTTCTTATTCGGTCTAGAATAATTAAGTCGGCAGCTCTCCACAAGCATCTCATCTGACTATTCTGTGCAAGCGCCAATATTTGTAGTTTATTAGTAGTTCTTGTAGTCATTCTCCACATGACAAGGCAGCCGTGGTTGCGGCCTTGTGGGAGCACGTGCACACCTCGGAGGAGCAAATGGATTACCATGGTCTGGCAAGAATGAGACAGCAAGGAGTGACAAGGGGATCTGGTCGATGCTCAACGCTCAGAGGAAAGGCCAGGTGGACATATAATCAGATTGCTACTAGTACTATTAGTGTTGGAACTCTTCGCTGGCTGCTGAGGATGGAGACGGAGTGCTTATGGGAATGCCCCGAATGCTGTGATGTCGATTCCTAAATCAATCAATCAATTAATCAATCATTCTCCACGTTTCTGATCCGTATAGCTGTACTGATTTATTGTTGGAATGAAATATTATCACATTCAGTGCCAAACAATAAGTACATTTGGACCTCACATAAAAATGGATGGCAGAAAATGGGAAGTGAGGATGTGTGGTAGTTATGACTCAAAAGTTGTTAATATGGTAGCCTACTTGTTGTATATCAAATTAAATGGGTTGCATAAGAAAACTACTGTAAATAAATCCATGGCAGAATTGGAAAGTCGCTTTAGTGATTAATCATCCCATGGTATTTAAACAGTTACAAGTGTGGTGTGAAGTTGATCTCTTTGATTTACACAGTTACAAGTGTGGTGTGAAGTTTGATCTCTTTGATATACACAGTTACAAGTGTGGTGTGGAAGTTTGATCTCTTTGATTTACACAGTTACAAGTGTGGTGTGAAGTTTGATCTCTTTGATTTACACAAATTTCTTACTGCTATGAAAGCTCTTCTTGCCAGTTGTATTGATATTTTAATTTCTATAGGTTTCCCATCTTTGTCTACATTTCTACCTCAATAGATTTCCTTGCGTTATTGTATTTTGTAAAGCTTCATGTTTTTATATTGTTGATATTTCCACAGCTTTACCACAGTTTCACTAATTTTATTCATACCTGAATAGGTATAAGCTTCCACCTCTGACAAATGCACAATTGATGCTTTATATGTCTGACAGCTGGACAGTACTACGGTTGCCCGTTAGGCTGGCTGAGTTATGAGAATAGCTGTTATCTGTTGAGGAAGGTTCCCACCACCTGGCTGGATGCTCAGATGGCTTGTAGACAAGAGGGGGCAGGACTTGCTACTGTTAGCTCCGATTTGGAGAATAAGTTCATCTGGAGCCAGTTGCCCAAAGGTAAGTCTGGAAACCAATCACTATCTGTTGGATAAATATTTTATCTTTTATATACATATTTACTCTGGAAATTATTTTGTATTTGTTACTTTTATTTGCTAAGACACCACTTGAAATGTTTCTGCCAGAATTTCTTGTCTAGTTTTACCTACTACATTGACTATCACACATGAAGGTCACCATGGCCAAACGGATAAGAACACTTGTTCTTAAACATCCTGTGTGCTGATATGGAGGTAGTGGGTTCAAGTCCTACACCAGTCGGTTGGACTAAAATATTGACTTGTCGTCCTTGACTTGGGGATGTAAAATACAAGTACCTCTAAAGTCGAAGTGGGTTCGCCTGATGGCGAGGGACACCTAGTAATAGGGAAAGCTAGTCCACACTCAAAATTCACTCCAGAACACTAGAAGTAGTAGCATGTATATGGCCTATGTTTGAGCTCAAAGCGAGCAAACGCCCCCCAAAAATATCACGTCACTTTATTTGTTTCTGCCATAATTTCTTGTCTTGTTTTTACTTGCACTCACTGTCTCACATGTCACTTTATTTGTTTCTGCCATAATTTCTTGTCTTGTTTTTACTTGCACTCACTGTCACACATATCAGTGTACATGTTCCTGTTCTTTCTTTTCTAGTCGTGACTTTTTCTCACTGTCATACATGCCACTGTAAAAAGACTTATAGAATAGACAAAACTTGCATACATTTGTTTGACAAGAATGCCAAATGATATCTTTTATATAATGAGCCACCATAGCTTAGTTTATAGCACACTCTACTGCAGGCCATGTGTTCGACCCCCTCGCAGCATGAATTTCTTTCATTGACCTAGCGGCCAGGCTGACTCAATACAATTTCCTGAGAAGTAAGGGCAGCTGGTCTGATATTGAATACTCTAGGGTATGGGAAGAAGACCTTCTTCTTCTGCTGTGTTTATCCAGGATGTTGTTTTAGATGTAAGTGCATTGTGCCTGTTTACAGCTGAGCTGCGATATTTGCACCTTTCGCCCGACACATCCGACTACTTCAGACATTTGTTGGCCGGGTTACCTTCGCGAGGAAGAAAAACAAGAATACACCACGCGTTGAGTGCCGATTGGACTACAAGTACGGGGCTGGAAGAATATGCCAAATTTGCTTTATGAAATGAAAAGGTGTCCTTACCTTACATATGTACTTGACAATAAGTCTCAG
This sequence comes from Cepaea nemoralis, assembly GCA_014155875.1. NCBI lineage: Eukaryota > Metazoa > Mollusca > Gastropoda > Stylommatophora > Helicidae > Cepaea > Cepaea nemoralis. Next base: position 303,480 of record JACEFZ010026069.1, read on the forward strand.
TGCACACAAAAACAGACTGATGTTCGTGAATGTTCATTTTTAGCAAATGCACGCTGGTAACATGGATACACAGCAGGTTTTTAAATGTGATATACGACTTAATGATAAAATTGATATACAACTGATAAAATTTATGCACAACCGACTGATAAAATTGATACACAAAAGACTGGTACAATTGATACACAGCCAACTGGTGAAATTGATACACAAATGACAAATAAAACTGATACACAGCCGACTGGTAAACTTGATACACTGCCGACTGGTAAACTTGATACGCAGCCAACTAGTGAAATTGATACACAACCAATTGGTAAAATTGATACACAACCAACTGGTAAAATTGATACACAGCCGACTGGTAAAACTGATACACAACTGACAAATAAAACTTATATGCAGCTAACTAGTAAAATTGATACACAACTGACACATAAAACTGACACAGCCGACTGGTAAAATTGATACACAGCTGACATGTAAAATTTATACACAGCCAACTGGTAAAATTGATACACAGCCAACTGGTAAAATTGATACACAGCCGACTGGTAAACTTGATACACAGCCGACTGGTAAAATTGATACACAACTGACAAATAAAACTTATATGCAGCTAACTAGTAAAATTGATACACAACTGACACATAAAACTGACACAGCCTACTGGTAAAATTGATACACAGCTGACATGTAAAATTTATACACAGCCAACTGGTAAAATTGATACACAGCCAACTGGTAAAATTGATACACAGCCAACTGGTAAAATTGATACACAGCCGACTGGTAAACTTGATACATAGCCGACTGGTAAACTTGATATGCAGCCAACTGGTAAAATTGATACGCAGCCAACTGACAAATAAAACTTATATGCAGCCAACTGGTAAAATTGATATACAACTGACACATAAAACTGACACACAGCCGACTGGTAAAATTGATACACAGCTGACTTGTAAAATTGATACACAGACAACTGGTAAAATTGATACACAACCAACTGGTAAAATTGATACACAACCAACTGGTAAAACTGATATACAGCTGGCTTTCTATGATTGTTTCACAGAAGCCTGCCAGAATTCTCACTCAAATGACAGCCAGTGCCAAGCTTGGGCTGATACCAATGAATGTCAGAAAAATCCATCGTGGATGTCAGTGAACTGTCGCATGGCATGTTCCTTGTGCACACAGACCTGCTCTGACAAACACACTCACTTCGAATGCAGATTCTGGGCCAGCATCGGAGAATGTCGCCAAAATCCTGATTGGATGTGGGAAAACTGTGCTCTGTCATGCGGTTGTGATCCTTGTGAGTGTTCGGAATTAGTTGTTGTTATCCTCGTTATCATAATGAATAAATTAACATAAATGGAAGAGTTAGCTTGACAAGAAGGAGGACAATCACAAGTCATAGCATGCACGTTGTGGTTACAGTGCCTTCATCAGCAACACAAACACAGACAAGAAGGTACTTATACATATGAACATACTGTATATAACAAAAATAGTTTATATTTTTAAAACCTTCTTCTCCTCATCCTCCTACTGTTGCCTCTCCACGTTTTCCTTCTTCTGCTTCTCCTCCTCATCTGAATGATGAGGGCTGAACTATAGAGACCATGTGTTGTCCATACAGCATGAACCCTCTCTCAGCCTGCCTAGTTTACTCCAGAGGAAAGGTAACACAAATACGTCTGGAATAAGACAAGCTGCAAAAGCTGCTGGATCACCAATGCAATACTCTAACTCAGTGGTTCCCAAGCTTTTCAAGCAGAGGGCCATATCAACTATTTTCGGTAGTTTAGCAGGCCACAACGTTATAAAATTATAAAAGTCGTGCAATATCATTCTTACCTTTCTTAACTTTCATCAACAAAATTCTAAAACTTTAAAGGCAGTCAGTGTCAGTACTACACTGCGGTCATTTTTTGGTTTAAAATCAAAAGTTCATTTAACAATAAGTTTTAAATCAGTTTCGAAAATCGCTATTAATATAATTAATTTACAATTGTAACTGTTCTTTATAATCAGTTACTTAAATTAAGATGCCAGTTTATCAATGTCTGGGCACAAATCTGTCGTGCTCAAAGTCAAAAGTGCAGTTAGGTTACTGTCGGTGAGTCTGGAATTTATCTTGTTTTTTATAACAGCCATTGCGAAAAATGACTGCTCGCATCTGTAAGTCAAACCAAAACGACAAATGTATCTCTGGGCGAATGAACGCAAGTGTTCAAATTGTTCGACAGACAACAGTCGCCAGAATGAAATCGTATGATCAGCTGAAATTGCAAACTGAACAGGTGCATTTGATAATATCTGAACATAACAACCACGAGCAGAGTAAATTATCGCACGCTGATGGGGCGCTCGGAGTGCATTTTTTGAAATTATTAAAATATATTATTTTAAATAACGAGGCCTCGCGTGCCACTTACTAACAGCTGGCAGGCCACAAGTGGCCCGCGGGCCGTGGTTTGGGAACCTCTGCTCTAACTTATCGCCTGTCGGAACTTCGATCCTAGACCAATTGCTGACTAAGGTTTAGGGCCTGGTCTGCCCTGCCATGACATTTAGACGTTGGGTTGCATTTCCTCACACCAGGATAAGGCTTGTACTCTCCCAGTTGCACACCTCCATCTGAAGCCGTTGACACAATGTGAGGTGTTGGGTTTGGTGAGTGCCGCCCAAAATTTGGCGCTAACGGAAAGTTAGTGGTGATGATGCACTAAACACGTAGGAAACATCATATATCTCTATTTAATATTAATTTAAAAGAGCATCATTAGCTACATTTTGAGCATGTTTTCAGCTGTTTTCTTTGTTGGCACCATCTGACAGCAATCAATGAAGGATTTTGGCTTGGACTTAATGATCGGCATTCACAGATGACCTTTGTGTGGGATGATCTTTCAGCTGTGACCTTTACAAACTGGCTTCCAAATGAACCGAATAATTATAAAGGGAAGAACGAGGACTGCGTCAAAATGCACACGACTGTGAGTATCAAGTGTGGTTGTACACGTTGCATAGCAAAACTTTGTCATCCCTGTGGAGGATATGGAAGTAGCAGTTCTTCTTCTTCTTCTTCAGCGTTCCGAGCCATTGAGGTTCTTTGCTGCAGATACAATCCGTCTCCATTCGTCTCTCTGGTTGACCTTCTCTTGCCAGTTGCTTTGATCAAATTTGTAAAATGATTATCTTTGCTGGGTTTAGTCAGTATTGATAAACATAATCCCAAAGTCAGCAGATACATTTGTTGTTGTTGTTGTTGTTGTTGTTGTTGTTGTTGTTGTTGTTGTTGTTGTTGTTGTTGTCTTCCATTTATGCTGCTAGGCATTGTGGGGGAGAGGTTATTGAAGTTCAAGTGTCTGTGACAAGCACCTTTCCTCCAATTTCCTCCATAATTAATTAGCATAACTTGTCTAGGATCATGTAAATTCCCTACCGGTTTGCTAGCCCTGCCTTAGGTTCTTCACGTAATGAACCATTTGTCTTATGTCAGCACGTGCGCACACATTTTGTCTGTGCATTTGGTGAGATGGAGGTCTCACTGACCTTCACCAGACAAGAATAAGGTCAGGATACTCACAATATGGAGACTGGGAGATCCATTACTGCCAACCTTCAACGTGGAGATGGCACTGCATGATTACAATAATGATGTATGCAAAGTTATTCTATAATTGTCTTCAGGCTAGTATGTATATGGTGCTATATCCGTATTGTCATAGACTAAATGGCATTCGGAGGGTCAGGTGGTCGATATCACTGTCATGGGTTGTTTAAGGTGACCTGAGTGAGTTTAGAATGATTTAGTCAGATGCACAACGTCTAACCAACAACTACGAACTTCATGTATAACGGGACAAGGGTTCTTTCCAATATAATATTTCTTTTCTTATAATTCGCATGACACATGTACAAAGTTTCAAATGTTTAGAGTCGTTTTATCAATCACTACTACACTCATCATCATCAAGTACCATGCAAGCTGGCGTAGGCATTCATGGCTCTCCATAGATCTCTGTCATTGGTGTTCTGGATCAACTCTGCTGATGATATTCCTCCATGCCACCGTCTCAATCCATCCAGCATAATTTCTCTTGGTCTGCCTCTGCCTCTCTTCCCTTCGATCTTTCCAGTTGTCACGATGTTCTCCAATGCCTCTGTTCTCATCACATGACAAAGAAAGCTGTTTGTCTCTTTCTTATTGTTGTATATAAAGTTCTAGTTTCATTAGCCTCTTTCAGGCAGTCGTTGTTAGTTGCTCTGGCAGTCCAAGGAATTTGCAACATTCACACAGGAACCACATCTCTGTTGCTTCCACTACACTAACATAAAACTATAAAACCTAGGCAGCAATCTAAGTGTTTGCCATTGCCAGCTCACGTTCTGAGCTATCAGTTTCCTACAAGGATCTCAGCTCGAGTGCCCCATTTTTCAAGAGACCTTTCTCTCTTAGGTTCAGTCCGAATCATGCTTCTGCTGTGCAACCTGGCAATCATGCCAGCCGCCTTTTCTTCACAAGACATTTCCTGGTATCCGATCCAGGCTGGCTCAGCCTGGGAGTCCAGGTACATTTTTATATCCTCCTCAATGTGAATATCAACCCTTGACCTCCAGGCCAGCAGGTGAGCATCTAGCCGTTATGCCACTGTGATTCTCTCTAGTGTGTTTATATTCTCATTATTGTTTAATATGGTCGCCCTTATACACGTAGATGTTTGTGTTTTCTTCAGGGTGGAAACTGTGATTGCAAATAAATTTGTTTCAAAAAATATATGCCAGGATGGAGAATGGAGTGACGAAAAGTGTGAGCAGAAGAATACTGGCTACATTTGTGAGAAAAAGATGGCAGTTTTGGACACACCAACCATCTCCCCAGATAAAATTGGATGCCCTATTGTGAGTTATTTGTATCAAAGATAAGTTTGGTTCTAGTTTTGCAACATCTGCATGCTAAAAAATCAGACCAAAACACTACACAGAATACACATTCATACACATAAACACACACATGCACACACAGCACACAGAATACACATACTCACACAGAGAAAGGGAGAGAGAAAGAGAGAGTGAGAGAGGGTGATGTGGCAGAGGAAGAGAGACTGACTTATCTGATGATGTTAAGGACGGAGAGTCTCCAGGGTGAAGCGGTCAAGTCATCTGCCTCATGATCTGAAAGTTGTGGGTTCGTTTCCGGGCTACATCTTTTGGTTCATGAGTTCATTTTTCTTGGAGACTCCTGGGAGTTGTCGCTGGAGCTACAGAGTTCAAGATATTTGTGCGACACTTTGGGCAGGCCAACCTGCAGAAAGAGACAGAGCCATATGGGGTAAAACCCAGTGCAATGAAATTGATCCTCTCGACTTTTAAGACTTTTTGTTAAGGACGGAGATCATTGGACTGACCTGATCAGACGACTTCAGCATCAATCTCTTTAGCCTAATACAACATGTATCAAAGATGTCCCTTGGTGTCATAGAGTGAGTGCTAGATGTCACTGAATACCTGGTACAGAGATGACTGAATGAAGTCAAGTTGACTATGTGAGATGTCATGTCATAGAGTGCTAGATGTCACTGAATACCTGGTACAGAGATGACTGAATGAAGTCAAGTTGACTATGTGAGATGTCATGTCATAGAGTGCTAGATGTCACTGGATATCTGGTACAGAGATGACTGAACGAAGGTGGGTTGACTATATGAGATGTCATGTCTTAGAGTGCTGGTAAACGCTCCCAAGGCAGCCAGAGGAAACACTTTAATGGCCCTCTGAACATCTCACTAAAAGCTTTTAGAATTCATCACAACACTTGGGAGACTGCTGCCAAAGATCAAAATTCGTGGTGAACAAAGGTGTAGTCACTTGTGAAGCAAACAGGACTGCAAGAGCTGTGAAGAAAAGGCTGGACAGAAAAACCACAGCAGGAGATCCTCCTTCTGGAACATCAAGCATTCTTTACCCACAATGTCAAAGAACATTTCGAGCCAAAATAGGCCTTACCAGCCATCTTAGAACTCTTGGCTCCAAACTTTCAACCCCACTGGATGAAATGAATGGTCATCATCATTCTTGATGGACAAACACCATGCTCCAGTGAGAGACAAAGGGCTGAGGAGGAGGAGGAGTTACTTTACTTTATCAGTGTTTCTTATTCTCTTGTCCTCTATCTTCCATTGAGACATTCGCCATCAACCAACTCACTCAAGCCCTCCCATCTTTAGCTATCTCATGCAGCTTATCCATCCATCCATTATGTGCCATGCCGGAAAGCGTGGGCGGTCATGTTCTGCCATCTCACTCGATCACCAGAATCGTGGATCAGCTCTGTGTTCCTGTCTCGACCATGCCACGTGGCCAAGCCATCCAGGTATTTGCTTCTAGGTCTTCCCCTTGGTCTCTTCCCTTCGATCTTGCCAGTTGTCACCATGTTCTCCCATTTCTTCTCATAACATGCCCAAAAATTTTGACTGTCTACGTCTAATGACTCTAATCAGTTTACGATCTTTATTTGTTTCTTGAAGGACTTGTTCGTTGGTTTTTCTATCTGTCCATGGTATTCTTTGCATTTTCCTCAGAAACCACATTTCCACAGCCATTAGCTGTTTTTCAGCTTGACTGCTTATTGTCCACTGCTTCACATCCATACAAAAGTATAGGTTCTATGTAGCATCTCAACACTCTTTTTCTCGTTTCAATTGATATCTTTTTGTTGGTCAGTATGTTTTTCATCTTGCAAAAGGCTACCTTCACAATGGCAATTCTTGTTCTAATCTCTTCAAGGCATCTCCCATCAGATGTTATGACTGTGCCGAGATAACAGTATCGATTCACTTGTTTAAGAATATGTCCATCTACTCGTATATCACATTGTGGTATTTCCTTCTTCCCAGTGACGACCATAAGCTTGTCCATGTCCTTCCCATTTTGTTCATTTCTATGTCTAGTTGTCTTCTCCATTATTTGTTATGTCTTCCTCTGTTTCTTTTGCCATGTGGATTCCAGAGGCTTTTCTAGTTATAGTATTCTGGGTTTTCTCAGTGTGTGGCCTATCCAGCAATATTATTTAGGAAGCACAGGATTTTACAGACAGAGCAATGTACGTGTTGTAAATATTTGATGAAACAAAACAAAAGTTCACAGAAATACCAGCAACCGTTGCTCTCTTTCAGGCTGGGTTTGCATATGGATCCAGATGTTTTGTTATTATTGACTCGCCTAAAACATGGCAGGATGCAAAAGACTATTGCAGCATGAAGAATGCCACATTGGTTACAATACCTGACAGGTAAGTCTGCATAATTTTCTTCACGATCATCTGTAGGTGAATATGCAGGTTTAATTGGAACATGAGGTGGAATTTCTAAGGTGAAATATCAATTACTGATCTAGGTAGAATGTGTAAGCTGGGGCTAGACCAATTGTCATCATCATTATGTGCCATGCAATTAAGTATTGGTGATCATGTTTCACCGTCTCACACCATCACCAGAGCCATGGATCAGCTCTGTGTTCTCTATAACATATAGAGATTAGAATTAGACACCAAGATGGACTCCTAAAACATGTAGAGATTAGAATTAGACACAGTGATGGACTCCCAAAACATATAGAGATTAGAATAGACAGAGATGGACTCCTAAAACGTATAGAGGTTAGAATTATACAGAGATGGACTCCTAAAACACATAGAGAATAGAATTAGACACAGAGATGGACTTCTAAAACATATAGAGATTAGAATGGACACAGAGATGGACTCCTAAAACATATAGAGGTTAGAATTATACAGAGATGGACTCCTAAAACACATAGAGATTAGAATTAGACACAGAGATGGACTCCTAAAACACATAGAGATTAGAATTAACACAGAGATGGACTCCTAAAACATATAGAGATTAGAATAGACACAGAGATGGACTTCTAAAACATATAGAGATTAGAATTAGACACAGGGATGGACTCCTAAAACATATAGAGATTAGAATAGACACAGAGATGGACTCCTAAAACATATAGAGGTTAGAATTATACAGAGATGGACTCCTAAAACACATAGAGATTAGAATAGACACAGAGATGGACTCCTAAAACATATAGAGATTAGAATTAGACACAGGGATGGACTCCTAAAACATGCAGAGATTAGAATAGACACAGAGATGGACTCCTTAAAACATGCAGAGATTAGAATAGACACAGAGATGGACTTCTAAAACATATGAAGATTAGAACAGACACAGAGATGGACTTCTAAAAC
>JACEFZ010026070.1:0-160000 GCA_014155875.1 Cepaea nemoralis
AACTTAGCCTCAACCCAATTGAATAGTGAAAATCACAACCTATATCTTAACATAGCAAAAACAAAGATAATGCATACAGATAAAACTACTATGGAGAAAGAAATATACATTAATGGGGAAAAATTGGAGGTGGTGGGAAATTTTGAATATCTTGGGTCATTGATTACCAACAACGGTGACACAATGAAAGAAATTAAACGACGACTATCAATTGCTCTTCAAAGACGTAAAACAGCTGAATAAATTATGGAGTGGACAGACAGAACTACAAAAATTAGATTTTAAGAGCATTCATCTTTCCCATTGCAACATACGCCTGTGAGACATGGACACTTACTAAACAAGCTGAACAGCGCATAAACGCCTTTGAATATAAATGTCATAGACGAGTTCTAAGAATATCTTGGGTAAAGAAATGAACAAATGCATCCATACTTCAAGAGTTAAATATTGAAGAAGGTTGGCTATTAAAGACGATAAAACAAAGACAATTGAAATATTTTGGTTACTTGAAACGCCACGAAAGTTTGGAGAGAACAATAATGGAAGGGTATATGCCTGAGTAGAGAGGAAGAGGAAGGCCAAAGAGAAGATGGGTGCAGGATATGGCGGATGATCTCCAGATGGGTGTATCAGACGCGGGACATCTTGCTTATGATCGAGAGGTTTTCCGGAAGGTTGTTATGGGAGCCAGTTCTGCAAAGGACATGCTACTGAATGAATGAATGTCAATTATCTACAACGGTAATTTTAAGCTGACTAACATGTCTTTCTGTTTGCACAATTCTGGCTTGCGTTGATTGATACTAATTGTTTCTGCAAATTTTAACAAGCGAGTATTTTGTGTGTTAAACAACACGCGAAAGGCAGTGTCTCTGTCAACCAAATGGCCGCTTTCGATAATGTCCCTACCAATTGAAGACGCCGGGAGCTTCAGGTGTGTCGGCCCCATGAGGCTAGCATCTCCTGTGTGTTGTACCTTGTTGACCCATTGAGGTATATGTTCTGACACTCGTTTGTTAAGCTGTCTCTCTGTTCTATCAATGTAGAAGGCCTGGCATCTACATGTGAATTGGTAAATACAATTGTTTGTGGCGTACAGAGGAACAAACTCTTTGACTGCTGGTGTAGGAGTCGGTACGGATTTATATCTAATGACTGGAGTTTCAGCACAGAATGTTCGGCCTACTGCTGTAGTAAGCTGGTCTTGTAGACGTTGCATTACGTTATCCCCTCGAAAGGTTAGCTGGATGAATACCTTGAGTTTAGGGACTGTAGTTAAGTCTGGTTTTGGTTTGGGCTGTTGGCAGTGGCGCTTTATAAATCCTGTGGAGTACCCATTCGGGTTTAAGACATTCTTCAGAGTTTCAAATTCCTCTGTCAGTGTGTCCTGGGTGCATATCTTTCTAGCACGGTCAAACAGGGTCCGGACTAAGCCATGTTTGTATTGGACAGGTGTAAAGCTCTGAAAATTTAGTTATTGGCCAGTCCATGTTCCTTTGCGATACACCGATCTTTAAATAGTGCCGTCTGCTCTACGTCTCATTAGAATATCTAGGAACGGTAACGCTTCGTTGTGTTCGTGTTCCATAGATAGAGAGATGTTTTTATGCGTCTTGTTCATTGTGGCCTGGAACGATGTTGCTTTTAGCTCGTCTGTGGTGATAATTAGTATATCGTCCACATAACGACGGTAAAAGGCCAAGTTGTCTGAGGATCTCTTTTCTTCTAAATGTGCCATGAAGATGTCCACTAGAATAGGACCAAGGGGACTCCCCATGGCCACTCCGTCAATTTAGCGGTATGACTTAGTTAGAAAATTGAATTGTATATTGGCGGTACATAGTAGTAGTAGCCTCTCCAGAATAGGTGTTGGTATGCCTAATTTTAGTTGTTTGTCTTCAATGCGTTCCCTTATTATTTTCACTGTCTCCTCTAATGGAACGTTAGTGAATAGGGAGGCTATATCCATGGATGCCATGTGTTTGTTATTTATGTCCATAGTATCCAATAATTCCACCAGTTGGATCGTATCTCTGAGTATTTTTGGATCGAAGGACTGTCGTACTGGCTTTAAAATTTCGGCTAGCCATCTCGCCATTCGGTGTTGTGGAGAGTTAACCATGGACAGGATAGGTCTTAGCGGGATGCCGGGCTTGTGAAGTTTGGGTAGACCGTACATCTGAGGAGTGTGCGAGCCACGTGGTGTGAGCGTTTTTGCAGTGACCTCACTGATGAGTCCCGCATTCACAAGTGACTGGATCTCTTTCCTCATTATTGCATCCAGGTCCTCCGACTTATTTACTTTTTGATCTATCCTGAATTTTAATTCATCTGACAATATTTCATCCATTTTTCTCTGGTAGTCTGATATGTCCATCAGTACTGCACCGCTCCCTTTGTCAGGTTTCAGTATGACGAGGGTTTTGTTAGCCTTTAACGCTTTTAAGGCAGTAAGGTGTTCGTTGGTCAGCGGAAATGTCCGTTTAGATGGTGTTGTGCGATACTGGTGTTCTAAATCTACCAGTTTGGCCTTCAGCCACCCGATTTTAAAGCCAGTACGCCCCTTCTCCTGTTAGTTAAAACAGTTCCGCCATGTAAAGGCCAGGAGTTGGACTTTTGCTGCAGAGGTTATGTATTAACGAGCCATTGGGGTATTTAAGCAATGTTGGGCGCTCATCCCAACACTGCACCCCGGCTACATACAGCAACATTTGGAACCTGGATGCTGTTTCGTTTCTAGATGTCTAGCCAGCTACGCTATTTAAAGCACCGATCACACCGTAACGCATCGAACAGATGTGAAAAAACGTTGCAATGTACATAATGCCGTCTCCAGAATGCCAAAACAACAGTCCTCCACGAAAGCACGCTTCATCGTCAAAAGAATCGACAGTCAACCAGAAGACCAGCCGCCACACATTTCTGCATTAGGCACAAACACGGTCAATTCTGAGACATGCCCACCGCCAATGCTCTGAACATGCAGATCACGCTCCACAACCTCGTGAAGATTCAAAAGCATTTCACACGAAATCCACATCTCACAGTGTCGCGCCACGCACTCAACTCAGTAGCAGGGCGACGGAACCATAAACTACCAGTCCAACATGAGGGGAACGCGAATGTAACGGTAGCCACGAGCATAAACACCCAGAGGCCTTAACCATTTCACTGCCTATCCGCCATGCTGGGACCGAAGTTTTTTTTGTTGTTGTTAGTTTGTTTTTAAATAAACATAATATAAAATAATTTTGTTCTTTTTATTTTAATGGGTAGCCAGTTTTTAATTTAATGCGATTTAATGACAAAATATTTTTTTTAAAACTATTGTTTACTCAATTAGGTCTCATCACGAACAAAATGATATATTGTTGCTAGGGTCTTTGTTTACAAATAAAAAAAAAAAATTATATAGGCATATGTGTTTGTGTGTGTGTGTGTGTGTGTGTGTGTGTGTGTGTGTGTGTTTTAATAACAACAGTGATTTAAGTGTTTAGGTCACACTTGATTAAAGTGCTCAAACAGTATTTTCGCCTTTGTTCATATTAAATTATAACTGACTCACAAACATTAAGCCTGCAAGTACTTTTTATTTCTCGCTAGTAAAAGACCGTGCAAGTTTATGGGATTTATGTAGACACATTATATTTAGAGGAAAAATTAATTTATATTGTTCGAAAATTTCATTCATTTTGAACAAATAGTTATGTCCCTGCCCCCTCCCCCCCCCCTAAATCTGTCTGTCTATCTGTCTGTCTGTCTCTCTCGCTCTCTCTCTCTCTCTCTGCCAAATGGTGCGTTACTTTCTAACCATCCCACCCATTTCTTTAAAATAAATATCTCCTACAATAATAAATCATATAATTCAACTGCGCATGCGTTTCCCTCGTTGCTTAATGTATATTTAAAATATGATAATAACATGATAGTAATGCCTTAATCGATCACTACACTTATTAATAATACTGTTCAAGCAATCCTCGGAATCATCAGATATGTGATAGAAAACATCTAAATAATCAATGAGTAGGGGACATAAACATCTAGTATTTTTACAAGGGAGATCACTAGAACGTAAAATAAGAATCAATATAACTAGTTATAATTCTATTAACTTACTGCCAAATTTATTTTCTGTTTTGCTATAAATGAGAAGTCAATACTAAGTCAGGTTTTATAATCGATAGAACAATACTTTAAGAATGCTTATAGAAATATGTTTATAATCTGTAGATATTTATATTATATAATCAACTTATGCGTTCCACGTTTATTGTAAATATTAGATTGTGTACATTATTACACAAAGATATCCAATCAGAAACATGTCCCTATTTAGGGAAGTACCATTTTTTTTACTGGCCTATAAAGGCCACACAAAATTTAAAGAAAATTAACCACATCTTATCCTTCTATAGCGAAGGTTCTTCTTCTGCTTCTTCTTTCGTTCGCTTGAAATGTGTCTAATAACTGCAATGCTCTTGTATGAATTTAACTATCTTTTTTTAGTCCACACAGCGGTCTATAGAGTTTCTATCGCTCTCTAGGCCAGAAGGTTTGTCTAGATATGTTATATTTTATGCAGTCTTAGAGTATGTGCTCTGCTGTCTGCGACGCCAATCCACATGGCTGTTTCACCAATCTTTAATTTTGTAGACATGTGGTTGAGTAATCTATTGTGTCTTGTTCTGAGGCGCAGAATAATGACTTGTTCTGGTCTGTCCATAACGTGGTAGTCATCTTGAGCAGGTTTTGGTGGCTTTCTGACTGATTTTATCATTCTTTTCTTATGGTGGTATCTGTGGCTAAGAACTTACGAACGCGGTTTGTGAGCCCGTATACCCGGATTCGAAACACAGCGGTGCTGGTTTTTTCAAAAAAGGTTTAGGAGCTGGTTTTTTGCCCAAGAATCACGATCAGCGAAAATGCTGGGGTTGACTGCTACGTCCCGTGAAGGACATGCAACTTATTTTTATTTTTTTTTTAACGGGAACATCAGGCCCGTTTTGGTTTTCTTCTTTTTCCTTGGCTCCTTCCTTAGCCAATTGATCAGCTCTGTCGTTTCCGGGTACTCAAGTGACCTTATGCTGACTGCTAAGTTCAGAAAGTAGTGTCCTTAGTACTGGCAATTTCACAGACAGGAGCGCCTCGAGTACTAATTTTGCATCTGTCAATAACACCACAGGTTGTGTACCACTGCTGGTATTTAGTAATTTCTCTGTTGCTATCTTGATTGCCTCAATTTCAGCATCGTAGTTATGGCAGTACCTTCTTGTCGATACTCTGGCTGTGTCCCTAGTATTATTTGGGTATTCTATGTACACTCACGCCTCCTCCATTTCGAACAGAATTTTGTGCTGACCCATCTGTGTAGACGCGGATCCATAGGTTCTGTGGGTATTCTTCATCAAGGAAGCTGAGAGTGGCTGTTCTGCGCTGCACACTGTTCTGTTCTTTCTTGTCAAATATTCCTCTCACTTTTGTCTGGATTTGTAATGATAATGATAGTCTACGTCCATCTTTACATGGAGTTTGCTCTGGAATAGTTGTTAGGGGGATACAAGCTGTGGGCAGATCGGTGGTTTCTCTGCAGAGTCGTTTGGCCTGGTGGATAAAACTACTTCTTTTCAACCGCACCATAGCTAGGTTTTCAAATCTGTTCTTCATAGGGTGGCCTGGCAAGTCGAGGAACGTTTGTGCTTGTATTAGCTTTTTCTTATCTCTGCGCTCTCTCAGTGCTTGTGTCCTCCCCATCTTCTCCATCTAAACTAAACGGGTTGATCTCATCCTTCCTGTGGTGACTCTAAGTGCTTGATTTTGCACCTTGTCCAGCTCTTGTAGTGTGGTATTTTTTTAAATGCCGAACACCATGCAGTTGACACGTATTCCAGGTGTGGTCGTATGCTCTGTTGATAAACTTTGCTAAGTATTTTCCCACTGGCTCCCCATGTGGTTCCACTTAGCTTTCTCAGGATGGCTATTTTCCTTCTGGCTTTTGCTACTGCTTTGTTGACGTGCTTTCTCCTTGCCAGCCTGTCATCAATTGTTACTCCAAGGTATGGTGGTTCTTTATTTTCTCTTAGGAGTGTTCCATTTATCTGGATGGTCCCTGCCTTTTGTTTTTTGGGAGAGGGTAAATAGAGTGGTGCTGCACTTGTCAGCGTTTATGCTGACACACCGTCTATTTGCCTATGCAACAAATGTATCTACAGCTCTTTGTAGCAATCTGGTGGCCACTGATGCATGTTCATTTGTGCTCCATAAAACCAGGTCATCGGCATACATTGCCGCTTTAATTCCATGTGGTAGATTAGCAACAAGATCATCGATGAAGATTAGAGAAAGTGTGTGGGGGGGGGGGGGGGGGGGGGGGGCAAGACTCCGCCCTGGAATACTTTCTTGCTCTTGAGTCCGTCTTTCTGTACCCTGGCTCTTCTGTTGTGCAAGTATGCTTTCACGCATTTGTACAATCATCCATTGACTTTGCAGTTTCTCAGTTTCGTTATCAGATCTTTTTTCCAGACTTTGTCAAAGGCTTTCTTCAGATCTATCCATGCCGCAAGCACCAGCTTCTTCTCTTGGAATGCATCCTCACTTTCTTGAGAGGTAGGTTGTCTGATCTTCCGTAGAGTAGCACTGCCTAAAGCCAGCCTGCTGTGGCACAAGGATGTTTTTACTTTCCATGTACCACTGCAGTCTGTGATTGATGATGCGCTCCAGTGTTTTGCAGAGACAGCTGGTTAGGCTAATTGGTCTGTAGCTAGAGGCAATGGAACTATCTTTCTCTGATTTTAGGAGGGGTATCATGATTGCTTCTCTCCAGGCTTGTGGAACACTACCTAAGGTCCAGCTGTTATTGAAGATCTGCAACAGCTTTTCTGTGGCCTCTGTTCCTAATAATTTCATTGGAGATACCATCAGCTCCTGGTGACTTTTTCATTTTTGATATGGCTAGCTCCAGTTCGCTGATTGTGATGGATGCCTCAAGAACCTCAGGTACTATTTCCTTCTGTCCTGTATGTTGCCGTTTCTCTCGAATCTCTTGTTGTTTCTCTGGACTCATTTTGATATTGTTATCTTGTCCGAATGAGTCCGCAAAATGGTCAGCTGCTTGCTGTTTTGTTAAGATGTTTCCACCTTTATGTAGTGCAATTTTTGAGATTCTCCTTGTGCCTTCATCGTTTTTTTTTTTTTTTTGCATATCCTTTACAGAACATCGCTGTCAACACCAGCATCTTTCAGCTGTATGTTGATTTCTTGGCAAGAATACGCTCAGTAGTTTGCCATTGCTTTCTGAGCGGCCGGCTCACATACCCCGTAAGTTACCGATGCGTTTCGAACCACTGCTGATTCTCACCGTCATCACGGTACCCATGAGAGTATACGAGATTACGGAGAAAAGTCATAACCTCTAAGCCACGAAGCCGGCCCTTCATCGTTGTTGTTTTATTAGCCTCCACAATTTCCTTGTGTCTCTTTCAAAGTTCAGAGACTCCATTTTGTCCTGCCAGCTTTTTCGTCTGCCGTCTAGCCTGCAGCTTGGCCTTTGAAATTTGGCTTTTGCGTGCTGGAATTTATTGTGGTGCTCGTTGCTGGTAGTGGCCTCTGCTTGCTTTCTATATAGTGAAGTAATAATTAGAGAAATCAAAGAAAAGCCAGGAATAACATTCGGAGGCTATAATATAAATAATATACGCTATATATATATATATATATATATACACATTTTTTTTTAAAATTGCAGCTAAGAAAGCCTCACACGCGTACGTGGATGATACCATACAAGAATACACGGGGGGGGGGGGGGGAATACATTCATAGGCGTTAGTACAGCTAACCCCCCCCCCCCCCCAAAAAAAAAGCAAAATTCAGTTGATAATACCTGCTGATGAAGCATTGTCTAAATGACGTTAAACTAATGTAGGGCATCAATGATGCATATTTACAACGTAGACGTAATAGTGACTTTTATATGGATGTGAAGCGTGGACAATAAGCAGTCAAGCTGATGGCTGTGGAAATGTGGTTACTGAGGAAAATGCAAAGACTGACAGAAAAACCAATGAACAAGTCCTTCAAGAAACAAATGAAGATCGTAAACTGATTAGAGACATTTGACGTAGACAGTCAAAATTTTTTGGACATGTTATGAGAAGAAATAACTTGAAAAACTTGGTGACGACTGGCAAGATCGAAGGGAACAGACCAAGGGGAAGACCAAGAAGTAAATACCTGGATGGCTTGGCCACGTAGCATGGTCGAGACAGGAACACAGAGCTGATCCACGACTTTGGTGATCGAGTGAGATGGCAGAACATGACCGCCCACACTTATCGGCATGGCACATGATGGATGGAGACCAGATACAAGTGACAACAATATCGCCATGTAAAGAAAACGGGTTACACGACTTCCTGAACTACATGTACACATGTAGTCCATAGGCAGAAATTACTCAAACAGCATGAATATACATTTGAAAACCCGAGAAAGTTTCAGTTAAAAATGTATTTCTGGGTGAGAAATACTTAATCATTAAGGAAAGTTATAATAATAATAATAGGGCAGTCTACAGCAAAGATAACATCACAGACATTAGGGGGTTGAAGATTTGCGATGTGAAAAGGGAAAAGTTTTTATATACGAGAAAAGTAAAAACACTCTGTGGAAGCAGCGAGATGCGTTCTTTTTGTAAATAAGCAGGTTATATGTAGATGGTTTTTGGGGTTCGCTTGATGGGTCCATATGTTTTCTGAATGTTTGGTAATTAAACGGGGAGAGTGATGACGTGCTAATTATGTATTGCCCCAAAATTTTTTCCCCCCCCCCCCCCCCCCCCCCCCCCCCCCCCCCCCCCCCCCCCCCCCCCCCCCCCCCCCCAGATAAAATCGAAGAGAACATAGGTACACATGCAGATGGAAGAGCGGCTGAAAATTTATAACGCTGAATTCAAAACAATGTTTTCCCGTGATGAATTTGAATAACGAAGACACAAACAATAGATTCCACGATTTATTGCCTGGCATATTTCGCTGCATCTCATCAGGTACATATTGCAGAAATCACACAACTTACGTGAATTAACTAGATAAATCCTTCAAACTGAAATATACACATGTTCGCACAGTAATGTCGATTGTCTACCACGGTAATTTTAAGCTGACTAACATATCTTTCTGCTTGCACAAGGAAGGCTTACGAAGGTTGATTATTATAGCTTCAGCAAACTTTAACAATCGACTACTTTGTGTGTTGAACAACACACGGAAGGCACTGTCTCTTTCAACCACGTGACCGCTCTCGAGCACATGTCTCGCGACCGATGAAGCAGGACTGTTCCGGTGTGTCGGCCTGCCTAGGCCACCATCTTCTGTGTGTAGTATCTTGTCCACCCAATTCGGAATGTGTTCGGAAACCCTGCAATGCAACTGTCACTCAGTTCTACCTATGTAGATGGCCTCGCATCTGCATGTAAATTGGTAAATACAATTTGATTTGGCATACAAAGCTACAGGTTCTTTTACTGCTGGGATGGGGATCGGTGTGCTTCTGTACCTGATGATTAGAGTTGCAGCACAGAATGTTCGCCCGACTGCTGTGGTGAGCCGGTCCTGCAGACGTTGCATTACGTCATCTCCTCGGAAGGTTAGCTGGATGAATACATTGAGTTTAGGGAACTGTAGTTACTTCTGGTTTCGGTTTGGGCTGTTGGCGGTGGCGCTTTATAAATCCTGTGGAGTACCCATTCAGGTTTAAGGCATTCTTCAGAGTTTCAAATTCCTCTGTCAGTGTGTCCTGGGTGCATATCTTCCTAGCACAGTCAAACAAGGTCCGTACTAAGCCCCGTTTGTACTGGACAGATGCGAAGCTCTGAAAATTTAAGTATTGGCCAGTCCATGTTTCTTTGCAGTACACCGATCTTTGAATTGTGCCGTCTGCTCTACGTCTCATTAGGATATCCAGAAACGGCAACGCTTCGCTGTGTTCGTGTTCCATAGATAGAGAGATGTTTTTATGTGTCTCGTTCATTGTGGCCTGGAACGACGTTGCTTGTAACTCGTCTGTGGTGATAATTAGCATATCGTCCACGTAACGACGGTAAAAGGCCAAGTTATTGATGTCTGAAGATCTCTTTTCTTCTAAGTGTGCCATGAAGATGTCCGCTAGAATAGGTCCAAGTGGGCTCCCCATGGCCACTCCGTCAATTTGGCGATATGACTTGTTTAGAAAGTTGAATTGTATGTTGGCGGTACATAATTTTAATAGCCTCTCTAGAATAGCTGATGGTATGCCTAGTTTTAGTTGTTTGTCTCTAATGCGTTCACTTATTATATTCACGGTCTCATCTAATGGAACGTTGGTGAATAAAGAGGCAATATCCATGGATGCCATGTGTTTGTTATGTCCATACACTGCCTTAAAAGCGTTAAAAGCTAACAAAACCCTCGTAATATTGAAACCTGACAAAGGGAGTGGTGCAGTACTTATGGACATGTCAGACTACCAGAGAAAAAATTGATGAATAATTATCTGATGCATCTAACTTCAGAGTAGAGCAAACAGTCAACAAGTTGGAAGACCTGGATGCAAAAATGAGGAAAGAGATCCAGTCACTTGTGAATGCGGGACTCATCAGTGAGGCCACTGCAAAAACGCTCACACCGCGTGGCTCCCAAACTCCTCAGATGTACGGTCTACCCAAGCTTCACAAGCCCGGCATCCCACTAAGACCGATCCTTTCCATGGTTAACTCTGCACAACACCGAATGGCGAGATGGCTAGCTGGAATTTTAAAGCCAATACGACAGTCCTTAGATCCAAGAACACTCAGAGATACATTCGAACTGGTGGAATTATTGGATACTATGGACTTAAACAACAAACACATGGCATCCATGGATATTGCCTCTTTATTCACCAACGTTCCATCAGATGAGACCGTGAATATGCCAGGCAATAAATCGTGCAATCTATTGTTTGTGTCTTCATTATTCAAAATAACGCTGAATGACTAAATTGAGCTGTTTCGTGTTTCATTGTTGTGGTCGTGTCTGTTATATATTGTATTCATCTTCATTGTCTTTGTAACTCTGTGGTATAGGTTGTGTTTACTGCTGTATTGTGTTCATCTTCGTTGATATGTTATCATTCTTGTGCAGTTTACATTTTTGTATTCCTTGTCCTTGTTGTCTTCTGTTACGTGCTGACTGTGGAACCATTGATATACACAAGAACAAGGGAACAGAGAGACAGGTTCAGATACACAAGTACACATTTGAACAGAGAGACAAGGACAATATCACACAAGTACAATATCACAAAAGTACAAAGACAAAAAGAGCGGCAAACACAACAGAACACAAAAGAGCTGCAAACATAGATAAAATTGAACAAAAAAGAATGTCAAAGAGTTTCTCCTTTTTTTTTTCTTCTTTATTTTCATATATAGACATCTATACATGTTGTCTCATCTTTCTTCGGTCCTCCAGTGGTATACAATTGTCTGAGTGGTCATAGGCTGCTTGTCTCCGAGGTGGTGGGCTCTGATCACACATCTGACTATAGGTTGGTAGACTATCAAACAGCTGGCTATCGTCAGCTTCATCACACACCTGGTAGTTTGGTTGATTATTGTAGACCCGATAAGTGCTGGTGACTTGGTTCTCTTGGTAGGATAGAATACCTTAATGACTTGCTTGGCTTGAACACAGTTAGTGACTTGTGTGCCTTGAATATTGTTACTGCCTTGATTGGTTGTGAGTCAATCAAAATCAGCTTCTTCTCCCTGTGGTTTGGGAGTGATGTTTTTGTGTGTCTACTCGTGAATGTTTGTATCGAATTTTTAAAGTTCGATAAAGTCTATTTCTAACCAAGAATTAATATTGTCAATCGTTCCTTGGGCCAAAAGTTCATTCTTTGTGTCATATAAGTGGATCTTACCCAGAAGTGTTGTAAATAGGTCTTACACAGGCGCCCCATTCACATAATGTCTGGATTCAATGTGTTTCCTCTTGTAATAGCTAAACATACGGGTTCAAAATGCCTCATAGTGAGATGTACTGTCAAATGTTATAGTAACACACAGGCCGAAGTTAGTATGTTTAACAAGTAACCCAGCTGGGTTTGCATATCTGTTGATCTTGATCCTGACCACTCGTTCTTTGTTCAGTGTATAATTTTTAGTGACAACCGGTCTTATGGCACCCCGATGAGGGTCTGTTGGTTGCATAGACATCTTTCTTGTTGGCCAATTGAGGATTGACACCAGTGTCACCAAAATTAAAGTGTACTAAGTCTGTATTCTTCACGACCAGTATCAAGTTCTTGAGCAAGTTGTTGGTGTGACACTATGGTCACCACAAACGGTTGGTGCAACGACAGGCAGTTGAGAGTGGTCAAACGGCAACACTTTGGTAGTGTGTGCAACGAAAATGAACACTTTTCTCCAAGTCAGCACTAAGAAACACCGCTTTACCACTAGTGAGATCACTGGTGCAGTGGGTTGTTTGCGACAGTAATGTTCATTCAACTTATATAACATGCTGTAGCCACCACGATGAGATACATTCCGAGAATAAAGAATAACAATGATGTATGTATAAAGTCTCCTCACACCCACCATAGTCTTCTTCATATTGAGGCCGGTTCAGCTATTGAAGACCTGTCTGTAAGTATATTACAACTCTCGTTTCTTAAGAAGGTGCTTACGGTTCGTCCATCAGTGTGGCTTGACTTAAGGCAAAGGGTGTTATCAGTGATTGCTCAATGTTGGATGGGGATCGCTCTGGAGTCTCCTATTGGCACTTATAGTCGCGGATATGCCACTCACTTCTACTGAGGGTTAATATTATTATTTCCTTTTTGGTAAAGTAGTGTTGTACACCCCGCAGTCGACACATCACAAGGTTCTCATAGGTGCTCGTGGCGGTAGAGATACACTCTAAACAGACCCAAACCAGAATGAAGACACAAGGGTTGGGGTGAATCTGAACCATCATGCAAATGTCTCTGAATACTTCTTCTTATGAGATTGACTAGCTCCAGTTGTTAGGTTTATACGTTTACTTGCCTCACCAGGTGATGCTGGTCATCTTTTTCTTCTAATACCACTACATAATTGGGAAACATGATCAACAGCTCCTTGCAGTAAGTCCTGATGGCTTCCCAGTTGTCTCTGTATGTCTGTTGGATGTCCGTTGGGATTGTGTCTGCTGGTGTTTTCCTATTGCTTGATGTTTTTGCTGGTGTAGTGGTCACAGATTGTGATGATGATGCGGGTGTTATGTCCATAGGTGTTGTGGGTGTAGTTGCTGTTGTGCATGTCTGGTGGTGTGCTCTTATGTGTCGTTGTAGGTTCTCTTTTCTTTTATACAGATTGCCACAGAGGTGGCATATGTGACTTTAATATAGTGGAATGAACTGTGCAAAGATGCCGAGCTTGATTGTAGTTTTCTGTAAAGACTTTCCCACATGTGACACATAAGTAGGCTTCTTTCTGAGGAGTAGCTATGCTTCTTGCTGACAGCATAAATGTTGATGCTAGTAGTTTGATAATAGCAGGTTGGCACAAGGTCTGTATATTTATCAACACCTTTGATTTTTTTATAATAGAAGAGTAACTTCCAAGGATACAGGTTCTCTATTTTTCAACACACTGGCCACGTACACCTGTGAAACACATCAAACACAAAACTTTTAGTGACCAGCAACATTTTAATTTTCATGTTTCTATTGATCTACTGAATGATAACACACGTGTGTGTAATATAATATGTGATTCTCCATAAGCACAGTGATACAGACATATATAAAGTTAATATTTATAGACAGTATGAAGTTTAAACATATTTGAGGTACCTTGATCACAGACACATTCAATATGGTTTGACACATGGTCTGCTATAGACATTATACTTGAAGATGAAGAATTCAGGCGGGGCGGATCAAGTTTTGTTAACAGTGAATATGAAAGACCACACAATAAGGCTAAGTGAAGTTAACTGGCTGAGAGTAAATAGAATCACCTTGAGTCGCAGGACAAACACCACATTACTACAGAACGACCACAACATCAGTGGCCATAAGAAAGACAGAGCGGGTCCTATGTTGTCTTCATATCACTGGAGTAGTCCATGAACTATTACCCTTTAGTTATATCTACCAAAGTTACAAGTATTCACACACACATATACATATATATACATATACATACACACACATACATGTGTGTATATATACACACACATCATTCATTGGCACCTTGCTGTCTTGACAGACGATAATTTGTGCTTTAAAAAGGCATAACTTTTACCTATGGCAGTAGCGAATGTGACTGATAAGGCCAATTCATGCTGTAAATGTTCGTTCACAGTGGGTGCATGTGAATACGTGGTCATTTCCGCCATCATGCACCATCTTACGTCTCACATGCTCGGTGTGTGACTTGTCTGCAATAAATTTTCTCCTTTGTCTTTATTCCATTTCTGATCTTTGCCCTCCATGCACACACACACAGACATACACACACACACACACATATATATATATATATATATATATATATATATATATATATATATATATATATATATATATATATATATATATATACACACACACACACACAGACACAGACACACATACCTATGCCCCACAGTCATGTGCACACACACACAAACTTTACCCCACTTCTACAAATATACATACCTGCCTGTAGTACCAACTCACTGGTGGTGACCCATCGCTAGGTTAGACACAAGGTGATGCTAGTGATGGACACGATCGACTTGCTGGTGATGACCCTTCGCTATGGAAACAAAACACAATACATTACTATCCAGCTCAAAAGAGAAGCACACACACACACATATATGTACATATATACAAACACATGCATATATACATCTATACAGACACACATATATACAGACATATATACATAGTGTTATTACTTGGCCGACATATTTGTAATGACAGAGATATAATCCCCTGGGATTAAGGGATTAGTCCCCTAAGCTTAATTATGTTGAGTTATATTAATATCATTACTCATTCATAACGATGAAGATAAGCCCCTGGGATTAAGGGATAAGTCATATATACGATCGTGTATTATCGATTTTGTACCAGACCACTGTTTAGTATTGTACGAACTACTGAGCGTAATCTTGCCAAGAAATCAACATACAGCTGAAAGATGCTGATGTTCTGTAAAGGATATGCAAAAAAAAAAAAAAAAAAGTTAACGAAAGAGATGCTTTTGGTTGTCCATGGTTAGTACTGGTCGCTGTATGGACACCCCTTGATGACCGACCTGATGGTCACTTGGCAATGACCGGACATGTCACTAATCGATGGACATGCCGGACATGACCCCTCCATTTCTTAGCAGACCAGACTTTCCTGCCCAGATCATTGCCCTTAACAAGCCAAACATACAATGCCAAGTCATAGCGCAGAGCACATGACGCAAAAGTAAGAGGGAGCAAAAATCCCGAACCAAAATGTACATAAAACTAGGCACCTGACGTAGAACGGAGATCACGTCAGAATGTTTGACAATAACAACAAACATTCAGATCACAGAGCTTGACTAGAGAAGAAGCACGTTCACGTCGTCTCTAATTTATAAAGATATTTACTGGCAGGACAACGTTATCATGGCCAATACAGATTGCAGAGGACAGCGAAAAGAGTTGGAAACGATATATATGAGCCAGAAATAATGGACAGAAGTCAATATATCCAAACGGGACTTGGCACGTCACGGCAAGGTCAAACCTATCCAGATTAGGAATGACAGAAGGATAGCTGCATGGATTTCATAATCATTAGGGTATAGTGGTTTCAACGATCTATTATTGATATCTCATATTGTAATTACCGGTCTGTTTGGCCATAACAGACAAGGTATATATAAATTATTAATTTTCATAGATTGTGTTGAAAATACACTGGACTATATGATCTGCCGGCCTTCAGACCTGTTATTGCCGTTGATTTTACCTGCTTCTGTATTTGTTGGAATTGTGTCACACCCTGGACACCTTGCCTGTTAATGATTTGTATTGAATTCTCTTTAGACACCTTCCAGCATACAAGGAGGTGCAATAACCTCACAAAAAAGATGTCCTTTGGTATTCTACTATCAACCATCCTCCTAATGTATCCTATTCATCTAAGTCTACTAAGGCTGAGCATGGAACAAACCGCCACACAACATGATCTTTCCAATACTTCAGTATTTGTGATTTTGTCTTGCCACTTAATACCAAGAATTCTTTGCAGACACTGCATATGAAAGCTGTTTAAACTTTTCTCTTGGTGTAAGTTGACCAGATTTCACTGCCATAAAGAAGAGTACTAAGGACACAGGCTTTGTAGACGAGGACTTTTGTTTTAGCAGTAAGCTTCCTGTTCTCCCAGACTCTTTTCGCTAACCTGTACATTGTTGTTGCTGCCTTACCAACCCTGATGTTGATTTCCTGATCTTGGGATAACTTGCTATTTACCCCTGATCCTAGATATGTAAAATGGTCTACTATCTCCAGTTCGGCGTCGTCAATAAAGACTAATGGTCCCCCATGTGCACTTTGTGACAGAATCTGTGTCTTCTTTTTTTGCTAACTGATAAACCAAATTCAGAACAAGCATTGAGAATACAGATAGTAGACGTAATTCAGAGTGGGTCGTAATCGCAGCATAATCTGCATAAAGCAACTCTCTGATCAGCACACTCATAATTTTGGTCTTGGCTTTCAATCTCTGAGCCTTGCAGAGGTTGCCATCTGAGTGTCAGTGAATGTATATACCACCATCCTGATCACAAAAGGCATATTTCCTTAGAAGTGAAAAGTATATTCCAAACAGGGTGGGAGCTAGTACACAAATTTGCTTAACTCTTCTCTTGATTTCAAGGTTGTGTACTAGCTCCCATTAAACTTAATTATACCCTTCAAGATTGTTGATAAGGATGTCAAGAGTGTTAGGCATGTGGTATCACAGTGCAGATGAACATTGTGACATCACAAGGATATTTAAAGATGGTCGTCTCACTTTTGACATGCACCAAAGAGGAGCAGCGTTCTGTTATCCATGCTTTGATCAGAGAAGGGGTGAAACCTATTGAAATTCATCAGCTAAGGAAGGTTCAGTATGGTGATGCATGCCTGTCAGTCCAGCAAGTGTTTGAGTGGAGTAGGAAGTTTCAAAATGGCGTGACTTCTGTGAAAGACTGTTCATAACCTGGTCACGCACACCGAGTGGTGACTCTGGAGAATTTGTTTCTACAGGAATCGAAGTACATTATCAATGCTGGAGGACTTGCATTGAACGTAGTGATGACTAAATTAATAAAAATGAAACACTTGTTCTTTAATTTTTCTTCACACACACACGCACACACACTTTTATGGTTTCCATTTCAAGCTACCTCGTATTTCCTTTATGTCGTTGAAATAATCCATATTGAATGAATAGTGAATGGACTTTATATAAATGAACACAATTTCACAACAACAATAGCCACTGAGTTGTCAAATATATTAAGTGTATTATAATCACTTGTTAATAATATATTTCATGACACAATGGTTGGGAATTAGATAGGTCAACAAATCACACATTGAACTGAACGATAACATTTGGAATGTTTATGCAGGGCAGAATATTTAATATTAAAGTGACTTTTTGGCACTCTTCCGAATTGCGGTCCCAAATAGATCCGCAGTGAATAGGTCAGGGGTAAGGGTTAGGTTCAGTGTTTAGTTAACAACTAACCCTAACCCTTAACCCCTGACCTATTCACTGCGGAACTATTTGGGACCGGAATTCGGAAGAGTGCCGACTTTTTTGCCTATAGGTTTGTTTTACAAATCTGCACAGAACAAATGAACAAATATAGTTTGCTTAAATATTAAATAAAATATCAGAGATTACTGACTTGAAACATTAATAGGCAGTCATTTTGAACTGTTATACATTTAAGATTACATGCATGCAGCATAGCCAGTCAGATTGAGAATGAAATTGAAATATGAATAGCGCATCCATTTTGCAAAATTCTGTCTATGGCGACACCTACGCTATAGTATTTATTACAGCTGATCCTTTGTTTATTTTATAATTTGAACCATCAGTTTAATTACTAAAATTAAACAGAATAGAAGTTTAATTGATAGTAATTTTGAGCATAACAATGAGATATCATAAAATTCAAAATGGCGGACCCATGCCGTTAGCCTTCAGTAGTATAGCAGAGCAGACTCCTTTTTATTTTATAATTAGAACTGTGTAGCAGTAATTTATCTGTGTACTTGTATAATTTGTCACCCTTTGACATGATTGAACAAAATTTTGAAAGCCAGTTTTCAGAACCGTCTGTTGTAAACCTGTAAGGAGTACTTTTTTTTCTTAGCAGTACACCAGTACATAATTATTTAGATTTAAATAAAATACTGTGAAATAAGTTATTGTTTTTTTTAAATGTTAGTATTTAATTAATAATTGCTCACTTTAGACACAGAACAGTGTAATTGAACAGTGTAATTATAGAGCAGAAGTAGAAATCAATTATTAGTGAATATTTAATTAATACTTTTTATTTTTTTTATTGTCTAATATTGTAATAATTAACTGCTGCTTAATTTATGCAGCAGTTACAAACTTATTTACTTACAGTAATGCATGATATTTAATCAACAAAAGAAAGCTGTTGCAATGCTGTGGGCACATTAAGACAATATGAGTACATTTTCATGGATTGTTCTTTCACTAACGACAAACATTTCACATGACATTTAATTACTATAAATGGGCAGCTACTTTTAACTGTTAATTAGGTCACACCACATCCTATCTAAAAGTCTTAAAAGTCGAGTGCATTTTTTTCGGACACAGAGACTCGTGCTTTGTGCGATGCTTTCGGCAAACCACTCTTTCGGAAAGAGACTGAGCCATATGGGGTAAAACCCGGTGCAATGAAGTTGATCCTCTCAATCCTCTCGACATTCTATCGAAAGAGGAATGTGGCCTTTACTTTCCTGTTGTCAAAAACGCATAATAAAATATATATCTTACCAGGTTTGTTAGCAATGTGACAAGACTTTTAATAAATAATAAACAACTGGTGGCCATTTTTAATTGTTAATTAGGTCACAGCACATCCTATCGAAAAATAGATAATATGCCAAGTTAGGCCTTGCCACCCCAGATGCGATGATATATTATATGGTACTACGTTGTCCGTTTAAAAATAAATAAGCCACAGTAATAGAAGGCAGAATGTCTCAGCTTCCAATTTATTACTTAGGACCTCTTTACACTTCCTGGTTCTAAATTATTAACTCCGCTTAGAATTAACGTATATACTTTTCCATGAGATATCGTTGGATTTGTCTTGTCAAGCTGTATCCAACTGTTATGATTTCATAAGTAGAAACCCCATTTTAAAATATGGTACTTTTGCCTTAATTCACCCCAAACAAACAAATCCCTTCGAGCCTCATTTGCATCGGTCCTGCAATCACTTTCCTGTTAGGGTTAGGGTTGTGTGTATATGTGTCGTCGACACACATACACACACACAACCCTAACCACTAACCGGAAAGTGATAGCCGGACCGATGCAAATGAGGCTCGAAGGGATCCTTGTTTGTTTGGGGTGAATTAAGGCAAAAGTACCTAAAATATTCTCTGTATATGCTACTAGTCACTACCAATGTAACAACCATCAACCACCTTAAACCACCTACTAGTAGTACACTAACTAACTAGTAGTACAAGTCCTACTTACTTGAAATACTGTTGCTTTCTACTCCTGGAGCAGGGCTGCAGCTATCCATAGTATTAGTATAATAAGATAAGAATATACTTCCAGTCTGAGAAGGACTGTTATTGTAAATTAGATATTTACCATTATTAATATATACGATACAATTCCTTTAATGAATTATTATAACTGTGAAAACTATTCTTCAATCAAGCGTCAAATAAACTTAAGGAAAGGTCCCAGTTTTCTGGACGGAAACCTGGACTCACACCGGAAACTGGGTGATTCAAGAGAAGTAACTCATGCCGAGGTCTAGAGACGCAGGCTTGAACCGCGACAGGCAGAAGTGGACATTTAAGATAGAAGTGTTGAGACGCGCATCTGGCAAATAAATGAGAAAAACATCCGCAAGTAGGTTATCGTACTGATCTGTCAACAAGACTACAGGCGCAGTTTTCCGCTCTAAGTGATGCGATTAATATACTGAACAGTTACTAATTATTGAAGGAAAACATTAATAATTAAATTATTGTCAATTGTCGCTCAAAAGTCAAAAGTCAGTTTTTGTTAAATTCAGTTTTGAGTTTGAAACAGCGTTTCCAAGTTTCCAGTTCATTCTATTTCAATTTGAATTTGCAATAGAAAAATAAAATTAATTTTAATGAATAGCAACAATGTTATTAATAGGACAGTTTATTTAATAAAATAACAAGAACATAATAATCATAATCATACATCCTTAAAATTAATTATTAATTTTTGATATGAAAATACAAATAAATGAGGATCATACTGAGCAGCCCTCAGTCTCTCTCTCTCTCTCTCTCTCTCTCTCTCTCTCTCTCTCTCTCTCTCTCTCTCTCTCTCTCTCTCTCTCTCTCTCTCTCTCTCTCAGTATATACTTTTATATGAATGTGAAGCGTGGACAATAAGCAGTCAGGCTGAAAAACATCTGATGGCTGTAGAAATGTGGTTTCTGAGGAAAATGCAAAGAATACCATGGACAGACAGAAAGACCAATGAACAAGTTCTTCAAGAAACAAACGAAGGTCGTAAACTGATTAGAGACATTAGACGTAGACAGTCAAAAATTTTTGGACATGTTATGAGAAGAAATGATTTGGAGAACTTGGTGACAACTGGTAAGATCGAAGGGAAGAGACCAAGAGGAAGACCGAGAAGTAAATACCTGGATGGCTTGGCCACGTGGCATGGTCGAGACAGGAACATGGAGCTGATCCACGACTCTGGTGATCGAGTGAGATGGCAGAACATGACCGCCCACACTTACCGGAATGGCACATGATGGATGGTCTTAAAGAAAGTTCTTTACAATTTGAATTGGTATTTTCAATCACTCTGTCATCATATAATATATGTAATCGCAGAAGTAATAAAAGTCACATGGCCAATCTTCATCATGTGCCATGTCGATAAGCGTGGTCATGGTTCGGCATCTCATGTGATCAGCAGTCTTTGGGGAGGTTGGTGTTATTCTGTTAGTGTTATTATCCCAATTGGTTGCAAGTAGGTATGTGTCATACTTATAGTTCATCATCATCTTCATCATCATATGCCATGTTGATAAGCCTAGTTGGTCATGTTTCACCATCTCACACGATCATCAGAGTCGTGGATAAGCTCTGTGTTCTTGTCTTGGCCATCCAGGTATTTACTTCTCTGCCTTCCCCTTGTTCTTTTCCCCTCAATCTTGCCAGTTGTCACCAGATTCCCTAATTTATTTGTTCGCATAACGTATCCAAAAAAATTTGACTCATTATCATATCTCATCTCATCTGGTTCCTCTTGTACCTTGCTGTGTCGAGGTGAAGTATAAACAGTGGGAGAGTGTCCGTTTATGGGCTTCTTGTATTGAGATTCCCACGGACTCTGCTATTCCCTCTGTCCATCGCTTACATGGTTGACCTCTTCTTCTGCTTCCACTTGGTCTGTACATCGTTTACTTGTTGTGGTATACTGTTAGTTGATAATCTAGTTACATGGCCAAACCATTTGACTTGCTGCCTTCTAATAAATTCTAATAAAATCTAGTGCTGCTATAACCCCCACAGTAGTCCTGATTTCTTCATTTCTGATTTTGTCTCTTCTTGATACATTGAGTATTCTCAGGAATCTCATTTCTGTTGTGATTTTTCGGTTCTCTTTTTCTGTCATTGTCCGGGTTTGGCATTGGTAGCATAGAGTTGGTAGGAAGATTGTGTTGTAGAGTGCTTTTTAGTAACTATTGATACATGTTTGTTCTTTAGTATTGGTGCCATTTGTCCAATGAGTTGGTTTGCCTTATTGTATCTGTTTTCGATCTCATCTTCTGATTTGCCATTTGAATATATTATACTTCCTAAGTACTTGAAGCTCTTTACTTGTTTCAGGGGGGGTTCTTTTAGACTGTTTACGTCTAATTTCTCTAATCAGTTTACGGTTTTCAAATGTTTCTTATAGGACTTAGCCATTGGTTTTTCTGTCTGTCCATGGTATTCTTTGCATTTTCCTCAGAAGCCACATTTCCAATCCATTAGATGTTTTTCAGCTTGTCTGCTCATTGTCCAAACTTCACATCCATACAAAATAACAGGTTATATGCACCACTTCAACACTCTTTTTCTTATTGCAAATGACATCTTTGTGTCTTACAAGAAACACAGCTCAGCGACGGAACAGTCAATGTCGCGGGGTTTCAGGGATTCTTTAACAGGCGGCACCTCGGACAGGCCATTCTGGTCCGCGACAACATACTGGTATCTGAGATCAATATGTCTGCCTGGAACAGTGATGCCCTGCAAGTGCAGGCATTAAGAATAATGACGCCAGTGCAGCTTGTACTCGTGAACGTTTATGCACGAAATGGAAGGTCGATGTGCGACAATGGCAGAGTTTGTTCAATATGGATGAAAGGCATATAATCTATTGTGGGGACTTCAATGCCAGAGGCAGTCAATGGGGTAATTGCATCACCAATAGACAGGGAGAAGATCTGGAAGAAGCCCTTGCATCTGCTGCCCTAGTCTGAATGATGGGAAGGTCACTAGAATAGCCACTCGACCAGGTGACTCTGACAGCGTCATTGACTTGGCTCTGGTGTCGCCCACCATCACACAAGGCGCCAGTGGGGCACACTGGGATACCACAACAGTGACCACTACCCTTGTATCATCCTGATCGAGAAAGACAGGGTCAGGAGTCAGTGGAGCAAGATAAATGCCTTCCCGTACGACAACACTGATCAAGATGCCATAAGCAAGATCAGAAGAAGAAAACTAACTTCCTCCCGCAGGAGACAAGAAAGATCGTTGCAGCCACCATGGTGGAATGGAGAGGTCGAGAAGGCATGGCTGGGAAAGAGGCATGCTGTCAAAGACTGGCAAAAAGCCAGAAAGGCTAACATGCCACAGGTTGAGTTGGCAAACCTGAAGACTGAGGTCCATAGGACGATGACTTTATTCAGATCCTGCACCAAACAGGCCAAGGCCAAGAAATGGGACGAGTTCTGCAGGAAGCTGTTCTCCGAGTGAACTCTTACGACATTCTGGCGCCTCCATAAGAGCATGAATGGTGCTGCACAACGTAGGGGTATTCCAGACTTTCAAGGCAGACCTCACATGGAAAAAGTTGGATGCGGATAAAGGTAAGGCCCTTCTTGCACGCTACATAGAGCAGACTGACCAGAAAGGTAAGCCCGCTAGACAGAGGACCACAACCACACTCTCTCAGTTGTGCGAGGGGGTCGGGACAGACAAAGAATGCATAATCACAGCTGAGACAATAGGTGCGATGCTCAAGAAATCACCTAACACCACCCTAGGTCCAGACGGCATCCGATATGGTGACCTACTGGTGATGTCAGGTGATGACATGGAAGAACTGGCCAGAGAATTCAACACCAGTATCCAGAGGGGTCAGATCAAAGAAGAATGGCTACACAGCTACTTGCTGCCGCTTCCAAACCCAAACAAGGACCATTCCAAGATAGGCGGCTACAGAATCATTACGATGCAGAACGCTACTGGAGAAAATTGTAGCACACAGACTTGCTTGTGACTCGGAACAACTCGGCTGCTTCCCGCCCACACTTGGTGGATACAGACGTAACAAAGAGTCATGGCTGAATGCGGCTGTCTTTGCTCAAGATGTTTACGAAGGATTTCAGGTCAGAGAAGAGACATGTGCAGCCGCCATAGACTTAGAGGATGCATACCATAGAGTATCCTTCGAGCACTTGATGCAAACCCTCCTCAGACTGAAAGTGCACCCTCACCTTGTGCGATGGATAGCTGCAGGTCTGCTCCAAAGGAAGGTGGTGCTAAGATGTGGGAGTTTGTCTTCTGAGCCGATAACGATACGTCCAGGATTGCTGCAGGGTTCACCACTGTCACCAGTACTATTCAACGCGTATACGGTGCCGATCACTGAACAACAGTTGGACGGGAGGGGTAGGACTCTGTCATTTGCTGACGACATTCTCGTGTATCGACAGGGTCGAGATAGACAGGCAGTTGCCAATGATATGCAGGGCGAACTAGATCGAATTTCCTCATGGTGTGCTGATGCCGGTGCCCTTGTCAACCCTGCAAAGGCATCGGTTACATGGTTCTCCCTAAACAACCATATTGTGAACACAGACCTGCCGGCAGTAAGAATGGATGGGAGCATTTTGAGTAGAACCCAGTCAATGACATATCTTGGCGTGAGGCTTGATCGTAGCCTGTCCTTCAGAGATCATGTCGATTATGTCATAACGAAAGCTCGAAAAGGTTTGTCAGCAATGAGAGTCATGGCGACTGCCAATATTGAGCAAAGACTGCTAATACTTCTGTTCCAAGGACTGGTGCTTTCACGCATCGAGTATGCCCTGGCCATCCTCACTGTCAGCCCTACACAGATTGGAAGACTTGAAAAGGTACAAAACGAAGCCATGCGCATCATTTTGGGCTGCACGAGAGACACCAGCTGTGTAGCAATGAGATACCTCCTTGACTTCCCGACAATGGAACACAGGATTAAGATCTGGAGAGCTCATGCATACTTAAAATAAGTGCAGATGAGCAGCACCCACTGCATGACGCTATATTCAGAGAAAAGGGTGACAGGCTAAAGGGGGGCAAATCACGGATGGGTCGGGCGGAAGATGTCGTCAGACAGGTCTGCAGTCTTACCAGTATCGACCCCGGCAAGGAATGGGTGCCGGTGCCTCCAGCTTTTAAGTGCACTTTCTCCTGCATTATCACACTCGACAGACGGTGCAGAGAGCAGAACCCTGCCGCTGTCAATGCAGAGGTCAACGCGCTCATCTATGAACACTCAGATAGCCCCGAAGTGCTCATCTATACAGATGGATCTGTTGTAAAGCAGCAGAGAAGTGCGTGGGCATTTACAGCCCGTTCAGCGGGCCGAACCGTTCAAGAATCCAGTGGTGCCCACTCTATGACCACGAGCAGCATGACGATGGAGGTGATGGCAGTTACACAGGCTTTCATATGGCTGGAATCACAGCATTATACCAACGTGTGTGTACTAAGTGATTCAATGAGCATGATTCAGAAGGTCGAAGCTGGATCTGTACGTAGACAGTGGATTGAGGTGCTGCGGAAGTCTGTTGTCCGTAAAGTCACCTTCATCTTCGTCCCGGGACATGCGGGAGTCGAGGGAAATGAACGAGCTGATAAACTGGCTGGCTCTGCACCCGCTGTAGATGGCCAGTCCATGGATCGTGCCGATGTTATTAACGTCCTTAAAGATATGGCGAGAACAGAGGACTTTGATGTCAGTGAGTCCGCATCGCTGTCCAGGATGAAAGACTTGGGAGTAAGAATCGGCACGGCCAGACGCGAGAGGTACATCGGGAAAACGAGGTGCCTCGTCAACCAACACAGAACTGGCACTATTAGCCACCGGACGCTGATGCATATGCTGGGGGGAGGATCTGAGCACCTATGGACCAGTCAGGAGTGCAATGAAGATACCCCAACTGATAACTGATCTTTGTGTTGGTTAGTATGGTTTTCATCTTACAAAACGCTACCTTGGCCATGGCAATTCTTGTTCTAATCTCTCCAAGGCATCTCCAGTCAGATGTTATGACTGTTCCGAAATAATTTTACAGAGACACTTGTTTAAGAATATTCCCATTTACTTGTATAGTTATAGTTACAGCAAATATAAATAGATAGTATGACTATTTACACAGATGGTTCAAAAGAAAAATGAGAAGTAGACGCTAAGCTTTACTACAGCACAATCATAAATAACAAAATGGACACCCCCTCATCAGCAAACAAACAACAAACACACTGATACAACTACACGAAAATATATCATCATTCAGTGCCTTGCCGGCTGGCGTGGGTGATCATGCCTCTCCACAAATTATGATCTCCAATGTCATGGATCAATTCGTGTGACTCCCTTCCGTGACATGGCACAAGACTCAAGAATCTTCTAATTCTGTATTCCTCTATCTCTCTTTCTGCAAATCTTTCCAGTAGACACATGTTCCAGTTTTATTCTTCTCAACAAAAAATAAATTGTGTGTGTGCGTGCGTGCACGTGGGCTGGGCTGGGCTGGACACATATGTGATCACATCCACGTGTATGGTTATGTAATCTACCATGCAAGTCATAAGAGGCAACTCAGGAGGGTTGGCATGGTGTTGTGTACTTCATCCAGTAGAAAACTTTACGTCCAAAATCCAACCAAATATGGCGTCTATAAAGGGCTTGGCATGAATTGCTTGAGGCCTGTGCTTTATTGAGAGACGATACTACTGTTGATATGATGTATGTATTATTAAAAGAATGTTACAATCTGTACCAATGTTAAATCAGTACTGTTATATTAGAAACTTGGAGAAGGACTGAAACGTTTATGAATAAATTACAAACATTCATTAATCATTGCCTGTGCAGAATATGACTCAAATCGAATGACAGGATCATCCATGTGGAACTTAGGGAGAAAATTAGACAGCTTCCAGTAAATTGAGAGGTGGGAAAAAGATGCCGTCGTGGGATACAATACATTGAGAAAACCCGATAATAGTATAATTAGAAAGTCCTTCAACTGAAATGCACAGGGCAAACGAAATAGAGGAAGATCTAAAACACACAGTGAAAATAATTATACAAGAATAATATGGAGAGGCAGAGGTAGAAAAAAACGTAAATATAATTCAGGAGCCAGCCCTTTTTTTTTCTCAGGAGCCAGCATATTTATTTTTGCAAATACAGGCTTAGCAAATTATTAAAAATTCAGTTGCCATGGTGGCCGGGTGCCTGGACTTTTCCACCCCTGTGGGGAGGACATGAACAGAACTGCAGGAGATAGCAAAAGATAGTTGTTTGGCATGTGTTGATTGAGGGCAAATGCTCCAATGGGAAATAAAAGGAAAAAGTATACTAGTATACCATTACAGCTTCATATGAAGTATTATAAATATGTAGCCAGATATCATTTGCAGACTTTTGTGTATGTTCTACAGCAAATCCCCGCATTCCATGGTTCATATTCAAACAAACCCAATGGCCAGTTCTCGCAAACAGCAGAAATATCGCTCAAGAAGACGTCTTGCAGCACTGAGTTTCCTATCTAACATATCTCTAGATGGCACTTATTCAAACATTCCAGTGGTTTCAAGTGGGAAAGAGGTGAATGATAACAATGACAGCCCTGAGTCTGATGAAGAACGTGCTCAAGATTCATCCACAGCTAAGAAAGATTATCCTGAAATTCAAAAGGAGGTCGGTGTAGCAAACGAGGGTAAATCTGTAGAGTGTCATGACAGCTCGTCATCACAGAAGGATGAAGATCTATTCAAACAGACAACTGTTATCAGTGTTTCAAAGTCGCCAAATGTTTCTCGACTGGAACACCTCTTAGAAGGACAAGGAGGGAAAAGATGGAGGTAAATATTCAAATGTAATATATTCTACTTTTCCTATTAGAATGCAGTGAAATAAGGTAGTAAGAATATTTAATTTGCAAAATGTAGCAAGGTTTCTATTGTGAGTGATATTTATGTTAATAACACATTTCTGATTGAAAAGTAGATGCAATAAGGCGAACCAACTCATTGGACAAATGGCACCAATACTAAAGTACAAACATGTATCAATAGCTACTAAGAAAGCACTTTACAGCACGATCTTTCTACCAACTCTGTGTTACCAATGCCAAACTTGGACAATGACAGAAAAAGAGAGAAGAAAATAATAGAAATGAGATTCCTGAGAAGAATACTCAATGTATCAAGAAGAGATAAGATCAGAAATAAAGAAAGCAGGACTAAAGCAGGGGTTATAGCTGTGCTAGATTTTATTAGAAGGCAGCAAGTCAAATGTTTTGGTCATGTAATTAGGTTACCATCTAACAGTACACAACAAGCAATGATGTACAGACCAAATGGAAGCAGAGAAAGAGGCCGACCACATAAACAATGGACACAGGGAATAACAGAGTCCATGGGAATATTGATACGTGAAGCCCATAAGCGGGCACTCTCCCGCTGTTTATACTTCACCTCGACACCGCAAGGAACAAGAGGAACATGAGATGAGACGATGAGATGAACACATTTTGCCTGTCCTTTCCAGGAGGATATGATCAACCCCAAATTGATTTTGTATGCAGTTTTACATTCAGTAGTTTGTCAGGTCTTAGTCAGATATGACTGAGCTACCATGTGACACTAGATGGTACTACCTGCTTTCTGTCGGCACCGAATGTTCGGTGGCGCTCACCAGACCCAACATCCCACATTGTGCTAACAGCTTTGGGCAGAGGAGTGCAAATGGGAGGGTACAAGCTTTAATGTGAGGAAATGCAACCTAAAGACTGAATGTCATGGCAGTGCAGACCAGGCCCTAAGCCTTGGTCGGCAACTGGTCTGGAAGCTCCGATAGG
This sequence comes from Cepaea nemoralis, assembly GCA_014155875.1. NCBI lineage: Eukaryota > Metazoa > Mollusca > Gastropoda > Stylommatophora > Helicidae > Cepaea > Cepaea nemoralis. The sequence goes on from JACEFZ010026070.1 coordinate 28,685, forward strand.
CGGACAGTTGGATCTTTAATTTGCTGATCCGGCAGCTTCTACAGCTTGTCTTGTTCCAGGCGTATTAGTGTTACCTTTCCTCTGGAGTAAACTATGAAGGCCAAGAGAGGGATCATGCTGTATGGGCAACACATAACTCAGCCCAGGTTTTGTGTTATGGACATATAACTCTATTTTACAAACTATCGTCTGTTTAGACGGCCAGGTGCCAGTCAGTTTGCAATTGCTTTCTGAACATGAAGTCAATGGTTAAGTCCAAATTAATCCAGGTACAGAGGTTCAAATCCCCTACCTCACCATCAGCTGACCGGAAGTTTAAGAGTGAGTGCTGTTATCCTTTTGGCCACATCGATGTCTGACGTATAATTTTTTTTTTTTTTAAATGTTGCATATCCCTTACAGGACGTTGCAGTCAACACCAGCATTTTTCAGCTGCTGTTGATGTAGTAGGCAAGTTTTTACGTTCAGTAGTTTGCTATTGCTTTCTGAACAACCGGCTTCTATACCAACACGTTATAACACAATGCGATACAGTCTGCTGTACAAATCAGTGGCAGCTGAATTTTGAACGCCTGGTAAGCGGCTTATGAACAGCGTTTGCAAGCCTTTGGCCACGGAAACCATTATGAGTTGATGATGACGTATGATAGAGTATAGTAAATCTTCAATTGCATGTACTAATTAGAAGGTAAATTTGAAGGTACTAATTAGAAGTTAAATTTGAAGGTACTAATTAGAAGGTAAATTTGAAGGTACTAATTAGAAGGTAAATTTGAAGGTAGTCTCATAGCAGATGCTGCTGTTGGCATGTGAAGTGTTAGGTCTTCATGTATTCTAGGCCATGGGATATGAGATGAGGTAAGCAGTTCCTCCTCATCACTTTTGCTTTGTAGACAATTCCATGAAAATTGTCTGGTACCCAGACATAGGTGATCTTGACCCTCCATTCCTTTCTGTCATTTGATAATATAACACATTAACTGTCTAATAAAAAATAAACATGCCGTTTATAATTAATTACATTAACATTTTTCAACTTTATGCATGTCTATAATGTAGGCTGTATACTTTACTAATTTGAAATATGTTTATAAATGATATACCTTTGTAACTATAAATAAATGTGCTGTTTGAAAAGCTGAAGGTATACAAACATTGTTTACGGCTTTGTAGATTACAATTATTAAAAGATATAAGATGGTAGAAAAACTATGTGGCATGAAGTCGTCAACTGAAAGCCAAATCCTGATGTTTTTGGTCTATTTATGCCTGTTCTTGATGATTTTCATGTAGTGTGAGTTGATTTACACATATATTAATATCTTCGCCTGCTTTCATATAATTCACAGGCATAGTAGTATAAATGTAGTATATCACACCCTAAAACTCTTTGTCTCTGGGATCCATGTAATTGGATAAGTTACACAGAATGTTCTTCACCTGTAAATGCCCACCAAATTCTTTCAAAAGCCCAGCATGCAAGGCTAGTGGTCAGTCTCTAATAGCAACAGAATTTCATATTTATCTGACCGTTACAGCTGTGTTGTTGAGCCTTCCTCGTGAAATAAGTACTGCATAGAATTCTCTGGGAAGGACAGGTGCCTGGGAAAGAATTGATTGATTGATTGATTTAGGAACCGACATCACAGCATTCGGGGCATTCCCATAAGCGCTTCGTTCCCATCCTCAGAAACCAGCGAAGAATTCCAACACTAATAGTACCAGTAGCAATCTGATTATATGTGGGAAAGAATCTGGTTGATTAACCTAGTGGGAGTCTCTGTGGCAAAGTGGTCAAGCCGTTTGACTCGTGCTTAGAAGGTTGTGGGTTCGATTCCGGGCCGCGTCCTTCGGTTTACGAGTTAAATGTTTCGGAGACTCCTGTGGATCGTTGCTAAAAGCTACAGAGTTCATGCTTTGTGCGACGCTTTCCGTGCTGCGGAAAGAGACCGAGCCATGTGGGATAAAACCCGGTGCAATGCAATGAAGTCGACTTTTAAACGACTTATTTTCTTGATTAACCTAGTTATGCAATATTGTTTGTGTGAAGTCTGGTATTTTGCACCTCTGCATCTGTACCTGCAAGGTGTGGACTGCGCCTGGCCCTGCAGACAGCAGGGTTAGGATCTGCTAGCCTCTCCCAGGAGGGGTGAAAAGTGGAAATTAGTAGCCTGACGATGACCTGCAGACTTCACAAGTCAACCCCCACTTCTGCGTGGAGCAGACAGGGTAACCATGACTGCAAGGTCATGGGCTAATGGGGCTCGCCATAGGTGATGGACTCCCTGTGGTCAGAATTTTTGTCCTAAACCTGTGACTGGCCTAGCAAACTGGCAGGGGATCTTCATACTGCTCATAGAAAAACTAAGAAGTATAAATGGGCTGAAAAAAGAGAAAAGGAGATAAGATCAGAAATGAAGAAGTCAGGACTAAAGTCGGGGTTATAGCAGCACTGGATTTTATTAGAAGACAGCAAGTCAAATGGTTTGGCAATGCAAGTAGGTTACCAACTAACAGTATACCACAACAAGCAATAATGTACAGACCAGATGGAAGCAGAAGAAGAGGCCGACCACGTAAACGTTGGACGGAGGGAATAGAAGAGTCCATGGGAATATTGATACATGAAGGCCATAATCCCGATGTTTATTCTTCACCTCGACACTGCAAGGTACAAGAGGAACATGATGAGATGAGATGATCAGTACTTAATTGGGATTGGTGTGAGAAGATCTCTCTCTCTCTCTCTCTCTCTCTCTCTCTCTCTCTCTCTCTCTCTCTCTCTCTCTCTCTCTCTCTCTCTCTCTCTCTCTCTCTCTCTCTCTCTCTCTCTCTCTCTCTCATTCTGCCTGCCCCCTCCCCTCTCTTTCTTTCTCACTGTCTATCCTTCTCAATCTGTCTTTCTCTGCATGTGTCTCTCGATGTCTATCTCTCCCACTGTGTCTTTCTTTGTGTCGCTCTCACTGTCTGTCTCTCACATGCGCGCTTGCACGCGCGCGTACACAGAGAGAGAGAGAGAGAACGCTCTCAGCAGATGGCTTGTCATTGTGCTGAGAGAGACTGATCCAGATGGAGTAAACCTGATGCATGGAAATCTATCCTCTCACCTTGAACTTTATAATGCCAGTTATACTAGCAGAGATTCGCCTGAAACAAATATCCAACTTTTCTGCCAGTTTGCCTACTAGCTGAGGGAGGAATTGGTCACCTATTACTCTGGGTATTCAGGCGGGCAAAATGTGATAGCCCCATCATATCACAAAACCATGGCAGAAAACTGCTTTGGAACATTATTTTGGGTTTGCTGTAAGTTACAGAAAGTGGTAATGAAGGGAACTGGTTGCACAGTCTAATTACATCATGAGCTGTAAATGTGAAATATTTAACATGTAACAGCAGTTATATCAATACTTGAGTATATTTGCAGGTCAGGTTGGCTGAATGGATAAGAGCTCTCATTCTTAACATCCATTGCTCTGATGCCGAGGGTAGCGGATTCAATTCAATACCTACACTGGTCAGATAGACTAAAATATTGACTTCTCGTCCTTGACTTCGGGACATAAATTACAAGTACCTCTGCAAGTCAGAATGGGTTCACCTGATGCCGAGGGACACTGTTAATAGAGAAAGCTAATCCATACACAAACATCAGTCCAGTGCACTAGACATATTAGCACATGTATGGACTACGTTTGACTTCAAAGGAAGCAAGTAGGGAAAAAAATGAGTATATTTGTCTTTAGTTTCATCATTTTCACTAAAGCTTGACAACATTTGTATTTTGTGTTTTAATTCCTATCATTTGCTTTTTCTTCTCTCATCAGGGCATCCTCATACTCAAGCGGGGACAAACTTGGTAAGCCCGTAAGGAGACTCTCAAATTTGTGCTCTACTGCGTTTGATCAGTTCCCACATGCTATTAAAAAGCAGTTATATGGTGAAAGCTCGGGACTGGGTGATTATACTCTGTTGTCTCTCATTCTCCTGTGCTGAAGATTCAGAGTTGTGTTTGGCACTTGCAAAGTTTCCCATTGTTTGTTGTGCGCTTATCAAGCAGCGGTCATATATATATATATATATATATATATATATATATATATATATATATATATATATATATATATATATATATATATCTTATATATAAACTGAACTTCTACAGAGATGCTTATCTGTTTTCTTTCAAGCTTTTCAATGCCATTATGTTTTGTTTCATGGTTTGAGTTCACTTGAAGTGGTTTTTGTGTGTTTTGGTTGGCAACTTCTTTGCACTTTTAGTTATCGCTATTTCCCCATGTGCTTAATGCACATTTCCTTTTTTGCTTTTTAGTTGTGTATGCAGCATTTTTCTTTGATAAGTTACCATGGAGCCATTGTGGTGCAGTGGCTAGCATGCTTACCTGCAGGCCTGGTGGTCGTGCGTTCAAATCCCCATTGAAGCAACTTTAAAAATATTGACCTGGTTTTCCAAGTCAATCCAACCTAATCTGGATACTATGAAATGCCCTGAGAAATAAAGGCAGCCAGCATGATATCATCATCATCACACCTCAAGTGTCCTTGGGTTGATAAAAATATAGGACCTGCACCATATACACAATATACCCTGAAGCCTGTGAAAGGGTGCTTTACTTATTCTACAGTATTTGTGCTTTTTATCTTTCTCATTTTTGTATTGAATGTTTTGTTAAGAGGAATGTTCATATTTTTTCAGTGTTCGGTTTTTCTTGTTTATGTCTTTAATGTATTATTTTTTGCTAATATGTTGTTATTAATTTAGGGAGTAGTGTGTCTTTTCTTTACAACACATTGAAGTCATGGACCATTTCACAATTCTTAGTTTAGTTTAGTCGACAGATCATCACCACGGCACACGAGTGTAACCCATAAGTGCTCCCTTTTACTCCTAACTCAAGCCTGAGTCCGGAGAATCTCAGCTCAGTACATGAACTCCATAGCACCGGCAAGTTTCCTGAAATACTTTGGGTAGATTTTTAACTCAAAATTTTGCCCGGGCAGTGCCGTTAGGCTACTCTTTTTTGATTTCCAACTGCCAGGGGATTTTTTATGTGTGCAACAATATACACGGGCGTCCAATCTCACTACCCAGAGGCCAGGGGAAATTTTTTTACTAGAAGTCCACATGAAAAAATCCCGGCCCACACCGGGACCTCCAGCTCTCGAGGCGGACACCATACCTTGAAACCACTGAAATGAAATACAGGGCTTTTTAACTTTAAAAAAAAACAACTGTCAAAACTGCATTTACTGCCAGTATAATACCTTGCGGTCTTGAGCCTGAGGAATTAAGGCCGCTTGGCTAGTACAGTCGCCGCAAACTGTGCAGGCTAGTTTTTTTTTTCCCCCAACAGAAAAAAACTCCAAACCTTACAGGGGATGCAAACCCGGGTCTCCCGAAGGAGAATCCAGCATTCTAGCCACTTGGCCAGCCACTCCTCCAGAATGAGATGGACCATGAAGAAGAAGAAAAAATTGACATTCTACAAGATCAGAACACCGAAGAAAACTGACTTATAAACAGCATCATGTCTCAGAAATGGAAATACTTTAACCTTATTAAACGTTGAAATGGTTTGTAAAGAACTGTGATGGGAAGGCAGGGTTCTAGAAAGGAGAGGCAGAGCCCACCAGCTTGAAGAAGGGACAGGGCATTGCAGATGCCAGAGGCATGAAAATTTATGAGGCGGGAGAGCTGGCAGAGAATCGAGAGACTAGAGGATGTCATGAGAGTGACATTCTGCAAATGACCTGCTTTGTGATGATAACTTTGGTGTATTAAAGAGGTGCCATGGCTGCCTCTGATATGTGCAGACTGCGTATGGCTGGTGGTGTGCGTTATAACAAAATAAGCAACCTGAGGCTGGTATCCTCTCCTTAATTCTACTATGCTGGATCAGATGTCTGGCTTGCTCGGATTAAGGGCAACATTTTATAACTTGTGTGTGTGTGTATTAAATATCCATCAGCTGTTGAAAATAGAAAAGATTAGGCAGAATAGGTGACTTCCCAGGCTCATCCATTCATTCAGTAGTATATCCTTTGAAGAACTTCGCTTCCAACAGCCTTCCGGAAAACCTCTCGATCATAAGCGAGATGTCCTGCATCCGATACACCCATCTGGAGATCAACTGCCACATCCTGCACACATTATCTCTTTGGCCTTCCACTTCCTCTCTTCCTGGGCATATAACCCTCCATTATTGTTCTCTCCAAACTTTTATGACGTATCAAGTGACCAAAATATTTAAATTTTCTTTGTTTTATCGTACTTCCCAGGCTAAATTTAAAATTTACAAAATCTACCCAAAAAAGGCACATGCCCGACAAGAGTGGTTAGGGTGACCGGTGTGGCTCTAGGGTCGACTAAGCCTCATAAAAATGGATGCCAGACAATATTCAGAATTGTTGGGAACTTGTATAGTAAGAAATGGCGATGAGGAAGGGAAATGACCAAACCACCTCTTATGCCATGGATAAGAATATGTGAAGACCTCCTCCGGCATTATTTACTATGGGGCTACCTTTTGTCCACTAAAGATTATAGCATGCTTGATTCTGGTATACACACATTTGGGTGCTACAGGGTTGGTGCACTGTGCTTGGATTCTCCTGGTATGATCTGTATTATATGAGAAGACAGGAACGCTAATAGAGGTATCCATGTGCATTGGAAGTGATCTTCTGTGAGCAAAATTAAATGTACTTATATAGTTGCTATTTTTTTCTAGATATGATTAAGTTAAACATACAGTTCAGTTTCCAATTTAAATGCTATACATGTGCTATTACTTCCAGTAGCACTGGAATGATTTTGCGTGTGGATTAGCTTTCTCTATTACTAGTGCCCCTTGCCATCAGGTAACCCCCCACTCCGACATCTGAGGTACTTGTAATTTATGTCCTCAAGTCAAGGGCGAGAAGTCAACATTTCAGCCCAACTAACCGGTGTAGGTGTTGAAACCACCTCCTCGGTATCAGCACATCAGAAGTAAAGAGTGCGTGCTTTTATCCATTTGGCCATGCTGATCTTTGAGTTTTCTGTAACTTTTAAGTTCATAAGCTTGTTTTCTTTCTCAGTAATTATGAAATGGTTCATGATAAATGTTGCCACAGGAAAGATGCATGTTCTCAATATGTTTAATTGTACAGTGCAGACCTGATAAGGCAAACTCAACTGGGACCCAAGAAATGGTTCTTCTTATAAGAAATTCCTCTTATAAGAGACAAAAGACAAAGAAGAAAAATTGTCGGGGATAAACAAATTGTTCTTCACAACAGAAATTCGCCACATCCGAGATCGCCTTAAGCGGTTTGCATTGTGTTTATTTGTTTGCTAGTGTTGTACTATAGGTTGTTAATATGTTTTAGTCTCTTCATTGCTTATAGTCTCTGAACTTTGAATAGTCACTATTGTTAATTATGGAGTCAAGATAATTGTGTGAGTGTGCATGGTTTGTTAATTGTGCGAGTGTGCATGTTTTGTTTTAATAAAAGAAAAATAGCTCAGGTATGTGTCTTCATTAGAATCTTAAAGCATAAATCCAACTGTTGCTGCTGTACCAGTGTCCCCTTTTTGTGTAGCAAACTGCCTGTATGGTTCCAGGCTTGCATGTATGGCTACCATTTCTCAAGATGATGTAACTTTTTTCTATTGCACATACATCACACTGTAGCAATACATTCTTAGTTGTTTTCAGTGAAGTGGGATGGTAAAGTCCTCATGTTTTTGTAGTGAACTGTTTTTTTCCAACTTGTCTATCTGCTTAAACTTTCTCTTCTAATGGCAGTGCAATGGGTTTGTTCCACGTTCTGGTCAATTAGACTTAAATGTTGACTTCTTGTTGAGAAAGCAATGGCAAACTGCTGATCGTAAAATTGCCTAGTTAATCACAAAAAGCCAATAGGGGTTGAATGTGGTTGCAAAGAACATACCATTTTTTATCTTTTGCAATCAGTAAAACTGTTAATGTTTATCGTCACATGTAAGATCATAAGACTGAGCCTCTACAAGTTTAAGTGATATTCTACTTATACAAATTTACATTCTTTGCTAGTTCATAAGCAGTTTTGTCATTTCTTCTATCCCTCAAAGCCGTGTTCTTATGGACATTGCAGCACTTGAAATTATTCCAACCATGAAATATGACTAATTATCCTGGCATTGGATCTGATGGTGTACAAAGTAGATTCCTATATACCCGTTGTCATGATTTAAATTCTGTTTGGACAGTTATTATTTTGTTTCTCTTTAATAACATTTCCCATTAGCTGTTCATTGTTTTTAATTTCTTGGGATTGAATGTTTAGGTATATTTTAAACTGCTGAATTAGTGCTTTATGTTATTAAAATTACTTGCAGAAGACTAATACAACCAACACTTTCAGTATTACAGGGTAACTGTTATACATTCAAAGTATTCCTGCATGTGTTTGTTCAGTATGGTGGTATGTTCTGCATTCACCTTGAGTTTCTTGCAGATATATAAGTATATGTGGGGGGGGGGGAAGAATGGCACTTTACTGGAATAGTATTTTAAGATGGCATTGGGATAAATTGGCATTATGAAAGCATTCCTTTTAGAATTTACTACTGGCTTATGCACTTTTGTAATGCACATATCACAAAGCTTGCTTTCAAGCTACACACAGAGAGCTTTCCTAGTAGTGTGTATTCATTATTTACATTCACAGCCTGATAAAGTTAGTACCAAATTACCTACTATATGACAAGTAATGATTCAACATTTGACATTTTTTAAAATTATTCAGTCTAAAAGATATATATATATATATATCTTAGTTAATTAGTTAGTCCTTAGTCACAGTTCCAACTTCATGGCAAAAGGTCACCCTATAATGCTCTGTTCCAGTGTCAGAGAATATCAAACAAAATGCTCACATCACACACTGAGTATTGATTAATCTATAAAAAATATGGGTCTAGTACCATGTGCTGAATTTGCCTGAAGATGTGCTTTTACTTACTACTTTCTTATATAACTAACACAAGTCTACCACTTTGATCATGACTATACTTTACAACCAACTGCAATTTGGATATCTACCACTTTCATTATAATTATACGTTACAACCAACTCCAACTATAACTAAACAACAAGCTGCAATTAGACATCTATCACTTTAATGATGACTTTACAACCAACTCCTATTAGAATCTACCACTTTAATGATGAATTTACAACCAACTCCAATTAGAATATATCACTGCAAAACCAACTTCAATTAAACATCTACCACTTTAATGATGACTTTACAACCAAGTCCAATTAGACATCTGCCTGTTTGATTATGACTATACTTTAACAAAGCTAGAGCACCCTTTCATGCAGGTCCTCGCAGTGTGGCATTTTACCTTCTCTCTGATATAACTAGACAACAATAAACACATTCAATATCCACATACTTCAAGCTCACACCATGCTTTGTATTCAGTAACACACATTCATGTTGTTGGTCAGATCCAGCATACTGCCATTATGTGACTTCATTCATCATCATCATGTGCCTTGTCAGCTGGTGTATGCGTACATGCATCTCCACATTTCTCAGTCCCGGGTATTCTGTATCGACTGTAATGATAATATTCATCCATGCCACTGTCTCCGTCTGTACAGCATCATCTTTCTCCATCTGCTCCTCCTACTTCTACCACTTGTCTTTCCGGTCGTCACAATGTGTTTCAGTGCCTCATGTTTTATTAAATAACCAAAGAACACACATTTGACTTCACGGCAGACTTTTAAAGGGCCTCTTGGCTTGTCTTTCAATGAACAGGTGTCCGAGGCCACAGGTCTGATTCTGTGTCCAGTGAATCCCTGGAACCAAACCAGCAGGACAGTCAACCAATGCATAACCTAAAAGACAAGAGGTAGGGGAGTGTTTGTGCTTCCTGTTTACGTCACTGCTGGAATAGTTCTGCTGAGAAAACTCTAAATATATTAACAAGTATTGACTGGCACTTGTTGTTAGGCAAGGTGCAGAGATAGTACACACTAGACATTACAAAGACATTTTGAAAGTTACAAGCAGATTGAGATTCGAACCTAGATAGTACACACTAGACATTACAAAGACATTTTTAAAGTTACAAGCAGATTGAGATTCGAACCTAGATAGTACACACTAGACATTACAAAGACATTTTGAAAGTTACAAGCAGATTGAGATTCGAACCTAGATAGTACACACTAGACATTACAAAGACATTTTTAAAGTTACAAGCAGACTGAGATTCGAACCTAGATAGTACACACTAGACATTACAAAGACATTTTGAAAGTTACAAGCAGACTGGGATTTGAACCTAGATAGTACATACTAGACTCACAAAGACATTTTGAAAGCTACAAGCAGACTGGGATTCAAACCTACAGCCTCCAAATGTTGAAAGTGCTTTACAGAAGGAACAAGTGTTTTTCACATGGCAAATTACAGTGTTTCCTCATTATGAGCACCAGCCAATAGCTTGAAGTTATTTTTCATGCTATTTCAATGAACTTAAGGGTTCCCTAGCAATAGATATTATTTTGTTGTTGAAATATCTTAGTTAGTTAGTCGCTAACTAAGATATTCTTTTAAAAAAGTATTTTAGTTAGCAAGTAACTAACTAAGATATTTAAAAAAAAACTACAGCAGTGCTGGAAAACAGTGGTGGTGCAGGGCCAGCAGCCAGTCTGGCGGCCCTGTGTTCAAAACCCCTTTGAGATGTGGAGTTTTTATAGTTGTCTTGTGCCCCAAGGCTTACCCAACCTTGTAGGGGCTCCAGGACATGCTCATGGAAGACAAGATTGTCAGCGTGACATTGACTACATCACCCCTTGTGTTGATTGGTCTGTAAAAATACACCACATACCCAGAATGCCTCAGGCAGGGGAGATGGATCGTTTACTTTACAGCAGTGTTGAATTGAGTTCAAGACTCTTCGTTTCACAACTGATGTTAGCATAACCTTTTTTAGTTGATGCTTTAACGAAGGGCTTGAAATCACATTTTGTAATGCCACATACTGTGTTCAGAACACAGCTGTGAACGATTTGGAAGCAGGCTGCCATGAGCTGGTATGAGTTCAGGTTGCTCAGAAACCAGTGACAAACTACTGAACGTAAACTTGCCAAGTGATCATAAACAGCAAAGAAATGCTGTGGTTTACTATGATATCCTGTAAAGGATTTGCAACTAACTTTTCTTCAGACACTCATGCAGAGAGAGTGGTATTACTTCAACACTGAGCTGACAGTGTGCTCGTGGGTTTCCATGTTAGTCATGCAATAGTGATAGGTGCAATACACGTTTGAGATTGTGCTGCTTAATGGCAGGAGGATTGCCTTCATTGCACTGGGTTTGATCCCATATGGCTCAGGTTCTTTCCGCAGTGCGGGATGATTAGCTGTATATGCGGGAAGGTTAACCTAGTTAACAAATGTCGATGATGTGTCAGCTGAATGGTTCAGATATCACAGCTCTTGTGTATACCAGCATAATAAACAAAACAAAAGATCAGATGAATGAAGAAGAAGACATTTATGTTACATTAATTCTTCTCCAGCCATATTAGAGTGGCATGTTAAGTATTTAATTATTTGAAAAACTGGCTATTCTGGCCATTAAGATACATGCATTTTCACAGAGAGGCGAGAGAGAGAGATTAAATACTGCGAAAAGAGAATGTATGCTATTTATTGTGTATTGTAATCAGCACGCTCTGTACATTTTTTGATGCTTTACAACTCATTCTATAACTGACTGGCAGAAAGGACTTCTGGCTGCACAGCCAGTGACCAAAGTCTTCTTCTACTGCCTTTCCTCTCCCAATGGAGGATACATCTTTAAGCAGTTCACATCAAGCCTTTTGTACCTTTTCATGATTGGCTACATTGTGCAGCTAACATTCTACCTAATAATGTCACCGGTCTCAGGCCAACCCACCTTAGTCACCTGTTAAGCTTGGCATGATAGGTTACAGTGATACTATGCTTTCCTTATGGGCACTAGAAATGCATGGGCAAGTAGTTAAAATGTTCATGATTAGTTTGACTTTTTGTTTTTTGTTGTGAATTATAAACCATGCAATTCAACTTCTGCTTTGCTCATTTCAGGCTGTATTTAGTGATTGGAGATAAAATACCACTAGCTGTGTGTTCTGTTTTGTCTTATGGCTCCAAGACAGCACAGAGGTAATGGACATAGTTTTATGCGTACATTTGTTAAACATTTCAGTTACAGTTATATTCTTTTTTATTAATTTGTTTTTGATGATGTCAGACATGGGTTAACATCACTGAAATGATTTTTAACTCTCCTTTGTTGACCTGGGGTTTATAAATGCACAAGTGCCTACCACATTGTATTATGATCTCAACCAACATACACATTGACTAGCTGATTTTGTTAGAATATAGACAACATACACACAGTACAGACTAGCCGATTCTATTACAACATAGCCAACAACATATGCAGAGTATAGACTACATCTTATTATGAACGACATACACACAGTACAGACCAGCAGATTCTATAAGATCTGAAACAACATGCACAGAGTACAAACAAACAAGATCCTATTATGAATGCAACCAGCAATATAATAGAATACAAACCACCACATCCTTTTCAGATCTTAACCAACAACATGCACAGAGTACTGACTACCACATCTTTTTCATATCTTAACCAACAACATGCACCTAGCTACCAGATCCTATGTGGAGGACAAACAACACACACATGTCTTGATTGTGAAGAACTCACAAAGTATGATGAGAAAGGTGAAGAAGACAGGCTTGCTTCACGCCGAGTGGCAGGCTTCAGTTCAACAATCAAAAACAGCATCTTTTTAATTATCCTCCCCCCCCCCCCCCCCCCCCCCCCCCCCCCCCCCCCCCCCCCCCCCCCCCCACAACATGCAAGTTAAGGGGGAGCGAGCAGACGGACAAATTGGCCGGGTCTGCACCCCTTGGTGGAGTATTGATGTATTGTAAGGCAGATGTATTTGGGGCACTTTAGAATTGTGTGTATAGTGCAGAAGAACTGGTAGATCATCATGGCTTGGAGAGAATGGTGTTGGAGGGAGTGACTGGAGGATCTGGTTGGCACTCAGGACCCTGAGGAAAGGCTACACAGACACATAATCATACTGCTACTTGCACCATTAGTAATGGGACTCTTCGCTGGCTGTTACATATGAAGACGGAGCACACATGGGAATGTCCTGAGTGTGGTAATGTCCGTTCTTGACTTGGCTCCGGGAAATACTATGACAATAAGACCTAGGAAGCCCTGGGAAGGTTAACCCAGTCAACAAATGCCAGCTGAAGTCGGATGTGTTGGCCTAACAGTGCAAAAACGCAGCTCTGCTGTAAACAGGCACAACGCATTCACGCCTGGAAAAAAAAAACTTCGGATGAACGCAGAAGAAGAAGAAGACCTAGGAAGGAAAATACTAGGGTGGTCATGTATAGAACTAAGAATGGAAGAACTAATTTACAATTTCACAAAGTTAACTCAGATATAAATCATTCTAGAAAGTGTGTCTTTTACTGTGGGATAACCTGTGTTTGAATTACATAGTATAGCTACAAAATTGGAATCTCCAACTGTATGAACAAGTGGAAGAATGAAACTTGTTATGTCACTTCTTGCCAAATAGCTGTTTATAATGTGTTATTAGGCCGGAAGAAGAGGGACATACAAGGCATCTGGCTGGCCATTCTGGATCAAAATCTCACCCTCCCCAAGAGACAACTGTCTTTATGAGTCTTCAGCATGGTTTTAAGCAAGAAGAGGTATGTTTGCATTTGGTTGTCAGTCTTGTCTTCTACTGCTTGGTAACCCTGTCAATTTGTATGCCTTCTAGTTTAAGCAAAATACTATTTATCTATGCATTGTAAGCTTGCTTTTGTGGACTATATTTTGTTTTTTCATGCAGCTCTGCCCATGTTTTTCCCATATTTATTTATTTCTGTCTCTAATTATCTTCTCTGAATGTTTTAGGTATCCCTCTATTTTGTTTTGCCTTGTTGGTTCCAGAGAACTTTCTAGTTAAACTGTTGTCAGGGATTTTCACTGTGTCTCTGTCCAGTGCCAGCATATTTTCTTCACCTCTTGATTTACTTTTTTTTTTAAAAGTCGACAGGTTCGACTTCATTGCACCAGGTTTTATCCCATATGGCTCGGTCTCTTTCCCCAGCACGGAAAGCGTCGCACAAAGCACGAACTCCGTAGCTTTTAGCGACGACCCACAGGAGTCTCCGAAACATTTAGCTCGTAAACCGAAGGACGCGGCCCGGAATCGAACCCACAACCTTCGGAGCATGAGTCAAATGGCTTGACCACTTCGCCACAGAGACTCCCAACTCTTTATTTACTGGTCTTTGCATAGTTCTCACCATTTCATTTCTATTCTGAGCAGGTGCCAATCAATGAATGTTTGTAGTTTATTATTAATTGCGTAAGTCACACTCCATGTCGACTTTCGGTCCCCAACATGGTGGATAGGCATTTAAACCGTTAAGGCCTCTGGAGTTTTTAAGCTTGTGGCTGCGATTTTTCTCATGTTTGACTGGTGATTCCGTCGCCCTGCTACTGAGTGAGTGCGTGGTGCAACACTGTGAGCTGTGAATTTCTTGTGGAATGCTTTTACATCTGTCTGCGGTTGTTTGTAGCATGAACTGCATAGTCGGAACAATGGTGGCTGGATGTTGCTGAATTGACTAGTTTGCCTTTTTGGTTCATGAGTGCATTTCCTTAGGAGACTCCTGGGAGTCGTTGCTGGAGCTATGGAGTTTGTGCTTTATGTGGCGCTTTTGGTGGGTCGCCCTGTGCCAAGCAGTAAGTCCGTGTTCGCTGTGCTTTGCCATGTAGATCTAATATAATCGAACTTACAGAAGATACTGGCTCATTATATTGGAGTAACGATAACAGTCAATAACTCTCTGGTGAACTTTGAAGATAATGTAAAAGTCAGAGTTCAGGAAACTAACACCGCTTTATTATGGCAGTTGACACAGCTGATACATTTTGAAGTGTAATAATTAGCGAATCTGTTTTTGCCAGAGTGGCATCTAATATAAGCATACACAAAAAATGAATTAATCCAACCTGTCCTACGTTTGCCTGGTCATCACTCAGTATTACTTCTCCTTCATCCATTCACTCAGGCCGTCCTTGATGTCATCTTCCTCTGATTCTGTCTAGATTCTGCCCGTCGTTCTCGAATCCATGGCGTTCCCAATATATGCTTCTAGCTGGTATTAACTTGGAGTCCACTGCTAGTCTTCAAACCATCCAATAGACACACCAAGGTGTTTCCAAATTCCAACACACGACCGTTTGTCTTGATCACCGCACAACATATGTTTTTGTTGTCACGATTGCGTTGGTGTGACGTTTCTCGTTGTCACCTTGTATCCCTTAGCTCTTCTTTGCACTTCTGTCCTCGAGACTTCTTCATATCTTTTCTATGGCGTAATCCGACACTTGCTCTGTGGCACCCTGCGGAAAGAGACAGAGCTATATGGGATACAACCCAGGTCAATGAAGTCTTTCTGGTGACTGCCACTTCCATCGGCGATGAACTGTATTTTCCGTGGAGGACTTTTGTGTTGGCAATTTCTGACGGCGGCATTATGCAGTGTACCTGTGCGGGCTGTTGGCTTGCAGAGACTCCTGTCTTTTTCCACTTTTCACATTGGACAGTGAGGAGCATTTTGTATGATATTCACTGGCACAGGAACAGAGCATAATGGGTGCGACCCGTTGCCGAGAAGTTGGAACCGCGACTAACTAACTAACTAATACTCCATGTTTCTGATCTAGTCGGTAAAACTGATTTAATGTTAGATTTAAATATTCAAATATTCTAAGTCTGGTAATAAAGCTACATTTAATTTTGTTTTACTTCACACATCACTAGGCTGTACAAACTTGTCTTTTATATTCTTATTTTAATATGTGTATCCGTTCCCTCCACCATTGTCTACATTGCTACCTAAATTAGTGTATGATTCCAACACTGACAGTGAGGTTTTACCATGGGAGCTCAGGTTATTTAGTTGGTTTACATTCATTGTCTTAATGTTTCCCCTGTGAATTGTTGGACCTAATTGTTGTGTCATAATCATCCAGATGGTGTAGAACAGTGGTTCTCAACCTATTTTGGCCCATGCCTCCCCTTTACCATATATTCAGAATATCATTTCCCCCCTTTCGAATTTCCTCCCTATAAATCCCCCCTCCCTCCCCTTATCCTTACACAGTATACATAAAAATGGAAGCTAAATTTAATAACACATACTAGAACAAGTCTAGACATCTACATAAAACTTGATTTGCGGGTCTACTTACATTATAAAACGAACTTCATTAGGGTGAGAAGTATAACAGTGTAGGCTGTTATATGGGGTTTAGTTAGCTGGCACGGCATGCAAGGAGAAAAGAAATAACTAGATGATGCACGGCTGAGCACCGTAGCTAAGGAGTTGAGGACGCTCACGTGCTGACGTAGAGTTAAACAGGGGATCAGTTGTGACTTTGCTGCCCAGCCAGCAAGATGCTTTGACTTTTGTAGTTGCTGTACGCATTTTTATATTGCTGAACATTCTTCTAATAAACTGAATTTTATAGTCACCGCTGGCTCAACTTCATATCTACTGTTGCCTTTGAGTCTCGTCACTCTGCAATAGAAGTACAGAACCGTAAAATTTAGAGGGAAAAACCATATCAAGTAACTGATTCTTGTATTAATGCGATCTTGAAATAATCTTAATTCCTCCCCCTGAAAACAACCCTAATTGAGAACCAATGGTGTAGGATATGGTGATGTAGACAAGTGCAGTAATAGAGTTGTCTGTAGACATATGGGCACGGTTGGCAATAATGACAGTTTACAGTGTCGAATCAACATAAGACCACACTATAGTCCAGGCTCATAGACTTGATGATACACCACAGTGATAGTCACTTCAGAAAGGTGAACAATTGGCGTCATTGCCATTTTAATACAGATGCTTTTGCATTAATCACCAGCGATGAAGTGTCAAACAGATTACATATCTTTTTACAATGCCATTCCACAGTGTGGAATGCTTTTACATCTGTCCGAGGTTGTTTGTATTGTTAACTGCATGTTCAGAAAATGGTGGGTGACCGGTTGCTAAAGTAGCTGGTTTTGCGTTATGCAGTAATGTGTGTGCAACAGTTGGTTTTCTAATGACTGGCACTTCCATTGACGAAGAACTGTGATTTTAGTGGCAGACGGACTGTTGTGTTGGCATTCTGACAGCAGCTTTATGCATGTATGTCAATGCATGCTGTTGGTTTGTCGGGATTGCTATCTGTTCCACTTTTCACACGGGACAGTGAGGAGTATTTTGTGTGATTTTCACCGGCACTGGAATGGTGCATTATGGGTGACCCTTTGCTGTGAAGTTGGAACCGTGACATGACTGTACAATGCCACGTGAATACATATTTCCAGCTCAGTGTGTTTCACTTGAGTGAAGGCTATAACAGTCCTCAATTCCGTGGCTGTACTATGAGAGTAACCACCTTCATCTACTGCCATATGAGCCGCCATGCTAAGTTCCTAGTCAGTTGTCCTCCAGAGATTCAAAACAATGTATTCCCTGAGTGAATATGATTGATTCATTGATTGATTTAGGAACCAACATCGCAGCATTCGGGGCATTCTCATAAGCGCTCCGTCCCCATCCTCAGAAGCCAGCGAAGAGTTCCAATCCCAATAGTACCAGTAGCAATCTGATTATATGTGCATCACGCCTTTCCTCGGCCTGAGTGAATATAAACACAGATACCATAAATAAAATATTGCACAATTTCTTGCCTGGCATATCTCGTCAGGTGCATACTGCAGAGGTATATATTATGTTTTGTGAAGTGAAGAAATAAATGATGCTGTGGCTGAAATATAACGTACATCGTCTCTGATATTGTGCGGATGTGTAAGGTAAATCCATGGAACTCGAACTCTTAACAAGATGCCCTTCTGTTTGCGTAGTCATGACTGAAATAGACTAATATATGATGCTTTAATATATTTGAGCAGTCGATTGAATACAGTATACAAAATATGATCTGTTTTTAACTTTATTATTATTTAGCAAATGCTCCGTGATGGCCACATTTGTTGGCCTTGCAGACAGCTGACTAACATTAGCAAGTCAGCCTGATTTGGTCAGCTGTCTCAAACGCACTGTGTCCATTCACTCTTACACCTCTTAATATCATCCGCTGAGAAAAACTTTCACATTTATTGAGAGCCTGTAAATGTAACTTACTTAGCACAATCTTTCGTTCTCTCTGAATGAACTGTTTCATAGCAAGTGAGCTTCTGTTTTCATGCTCCTCTGATTCTTCTACTACTGGTTCATGATAGTTTTAATATCCCATCACCGGGAAGGTTAACCCGGTCAACAAATGCCCGCAGAAGTCGGATGTGCCGGCCTAACGGCGCAAGAACGCAGCTCTGAAGTAAACAGGCACAAAGCAATCATGTCTGGAAAAAAAAAACTCCGGGTGAACGCAACAGAAGAAGAAGAATATCCCATCAAGACAACTTCGTTTTTCTTATATCTGATTTTGTGTGTGGTGATTGCAATGTCGTCAGCAGAGTCCAAATCAATAAGTTGCTTTGTCAGAGTCCATTAATTCCATTTCTGGCTGTTGGTATTCTTGTCTACATATCTCAGTCTGTAGTCAGCAAGAGGAATAATGATAGCAGAAGGCATCCCTGTTACGCTCCTGTTTTTATTTCAAATATATCTGTTAGTTTACTCTAATGTAGAACTCTGCATTTCATATCTTCACATGTTGCCCTTGTTATGTTGTGCCTGTTATGGTTCTGTTTAATTATAATCACAACATTTTTGCCTACAGGAAGTGTCATACAGTCGTTTCCTGGTGGCCTCACAAAGAAGGTGTGTCAAAAAGGATAAAGGAAGCAGTGACCAAAAAGATCAAGTGCCTAGCAGTAGGTTAATTTCTTGAATGTTCTTAAAGTGATTTCAACCTTGTCTGTTATTTTGTGTATTTTGTGTTGTAGAGGCTATTATTTTGTGTTAAAAGTTAGTTGCATATCCTTTACAGGACATTACAGTCAACACCAGCATTTTTTGCTGTTGTGATCTCTTGGCAAGTTTAGGTTCAGTAGTTTGCCATTGATTTCTGAACGACTGGCACTCAAACCATTTTGTAAAAAACCAACGCAGCGCGATCTGCTGCCAAATTGCTTGCAGCTGTGTTTCGAACATGGGTATGCGCGGGATCACGGACTGCGTCTATAATTCCTTCGCCAGGGAGCCGGCATTATTTTGCGTAGAAGTGGCTATTATCTTGTGCAGTAGTGTCTGTTATTTTATATAGTAGTGGCTGTTATTCTGTGTAGCAGTGTCTGTTATTTTGTGTAGTAATGGCTATTATTTTGTTCAGTAGTGTCAGTAGTAAGGCAGGTGGCCATGCATTACATCTAAAGCTATACGAACTAATAATAAAAATCTGGAGGACAGAAGAATTACCCCATGACTGGAAAGAGTCATTATTGATACCTATCTTTAAGAAAGGAGACAAGTTCCAATGTGGAAATTATAGAGGAATATCACTACTGTCCACAAGCTATAAGATACTATCCGCAGTATTACTAAATAGACTAAAACCATATTCAGAAGACATATTAGGTGACTACCAGGCGGGTTTTAGACAAAACAGATCAACAATAGATCAGATATTTATCTTACGACAAATAGCCGAGAAACATTGGGAATATAAAAGAGATCTCCATAACATTTTTGTGGATTTTAAAAAGGCTTATGATAGTGTCCATAGGAATAGTCTATGGAATGTTATGCAGGAATTTGGAATACCAAGGAAGTTAATTAACATGACCAAACTATGCATGGAAGATACTTATAATATAGTAACATATAAAGGCAGGAAATCAGACCCCTTCCAAATAACATCTGGCTTGAAACAGGGTGATGCACTATCGCCGCTACTCTTCAATCTGGCTCTAGAGAAAGTTGTAAGGAAGGTAAAGGAGGAATGTGATATTGGAGGAACATCCAAGCTGCTTGGTTATGCAGATGATATAGATATTATAGGGCAAAGTGAACAAAAGACATTAGAAATATTGACTCACTTAAAGGAAAAAGCCCAACAGATGGGGCTGGTTATCAACCAAGATAAGACAGAATATATGGTAATTTCAAGAGACGGAATGGCTAAAAACTCTGGCCACATACAAATAGATAATATGACCATTAAAAGAACGGAAACATACAAATACCTGGGTACAATCTTCAACTGCTCCAACATCATAAGGGAAGAAATACAAACTAGAATCAACTCTGGAAATAAGATATACTATGCACTACAACATCTACTAAAATCAAAGGCGCTATCTCGTAACACCAAAATCACAATATACAAAACACTGATCAGACCAGTGGTGCTGTATGGCTCTGAAACCTGGAGTACAACGAAAGGAGACGAAGCCTTGTTACAAACCTTTGAGAACAAAATTTTAAGACGCATCTTTGGACCCATTAGGGATACACAAAGTGGAGAGTGGAAAAGAAGAAGTAACAAAGACATTTATGATTTGTTTAAGTCCCCGCTAATCACTGGTATCATGAAGGCTAATAGACTACAATGGCTGGGGCATATAGAAAGAATGGAAGATAATAGGGAAACAAAACTCGCTTACACTCAGGAAATAAATGACCGTAGACCCCGAGGTAGACCAAGAAGGCGGTGGAGAGATAATATACATACAGACCTACAAGCACTTGGAATCAACGACTGGCAAGAGAAGGTCCACCAGAGAGACGAATGGAGACAGATTGTATTTGCAGCAAAGAACCTCAATGGCTCGGAATGCTGAAGAAGAAGAAGAAGAAGAAGTAGTGTCTATTATTTTATGTAGTAGTGGCTATTATTTTGTGTTGTAATGGCGTAGTTTACCGTGTGTTATCAGGGTCCACAAGGTAAGCAAAACAGTGGCACTTTTACCAGGGGGGGTGGCTTAGAAGGTTGGCATGAGACTAGTTGCGTCATCTTGTAGGAAACTAGCTGCAGAATCTTACCAGTCACAATCAGATCTCCAAAGGATTGTCATGAGTTTTGGTTGAGGGTCTAAGAGCCACTGGGAGATAAAAGGGTAGATGATGTTGAAGAAAAAGAAGTGGCTAGTGCTTTTGCCTACCAACCTGATGACTCTGGGATCAGTATTTTTTAGTGTGGGGAGTATGATACTAGTCCCTTTACATTGCATAAGAAGGATGCAGTGATACAATCTGAACATATCAGGGGGTGAACATTTTATAATAAAAGCAAAGTTGATGGATGAAGAGATAGATAACGGGAGAAGACATACTGGGTTACTTGTCATGCTGGCTCAGAAAAGTCGTATCATCATGTGTCATGACATGCTGATACATGTCGACGGTCATGTTTCACCATCTTATACGTTCACCAGCCTTGGGTCAGGTCTTTGTTCTTGTTCCAATTATGACTTCTGGCCAAGCCATCCAGATATTTATCTCTTTGTCTCCTCCTTGCTCTTGCTTCATCAGTTTTCCAGCTGTCACTAAGTTTTCTAGGTAAACTATCCTCATAATGTGCTCACAAATCTAGACTGTCTATTTTGTGTAATCAATTTAGTTTTCATTTGTTTCTTGAAGGACTGTTTCAGTTAAAGAATATTAAAACAACAGGGATAGGAATTTGTTGTAAGACATAGTCTGTGTTTTGTGTGCATGCTGTGTCATGTTCTTTTCTTGCTTCTTGTAATGTTCTTTTCTTGCTTCTTGTAATTTTTTTTTCTTCCTTCTTGTAATGTTCTTTTCTTGTTTCTTATCAGGTTCATTTCTTGTCTCTTGTCTTGTTCATTTTTTCTTGTCTTTTGTTGTTGTTGTTGAAATATTTCTTGGCACATTTTTTTTATTGAAAGTCGTTGGAAAGTTATCCTGGTCAACAAATGTTTGAAGAAGTCAGGTGTGTCGGCCGCAAAGCACAACACAATTATGTCCAAGACAAACATTCCAAAATTATCTGGGAAGGAATGGTGGTGAGGAAAGAAACTGATCACCTCATCTTATCCCACGACCTAGTGTAAGTAAAGATCTACATTCTGCAGTAGTATCTGCCAGTGGATTACCTTTGTAAATCATGCAGACGCACTGATGTGCCAAGGTCAAGGTTTATACTTATGAAGACCTATCACCACTACCTCAAGTAATTTTAGACAGATGCTAGTCTCGCTAATGAAAGGAGCATCAATCATGGTCTTGTCTGCGATGAAGCCTGCCCAAGCCTCAAACTTGGCCAGCTATGAGACTGCCGAGAATCACAGCCTTACCCTGCTGATGATGGTAGGCAGTCAGAAGTCTTTTACCCATCGCTTGAAGAGCTCATTAACATGCCAGGATTAGCCATCACTTGCGTACAGGTGTGAAACCCTGTCAAAAACCCCGGTTTTTTTTGTTTTCCCTTTTTGGGAAAGGGTTTTTTTTGGGGGCCCCCTTTTCCCCCCTTTTTTTTTGGGGTTTTTTTTTTTTCCCCTTTCCCCCCCCCAAAATTTTCCCCCCCTTTTTTTTTTTTCCCCTTTTTTTAAAAAACCCCCCTTTTAAAAATTTTTTAAAAAATTTTTTTTTTTTCCCTTTTTTTTTCCTTTTTTTTAAATTTTTTAAAAAAAAAAAAAGGAAAATTTTTAAAAAGGGGGGGGGTTTGGGGGGCCCCCTTTTTTTTGGAAAACCTTTTTTTTAAAAAAAATTTTTTTTGGGGGAAAAAAATTTTTTTTTTTATCAAGGAAAATTTTTTTTTTTTTTTTTTTTGGGTTTTTTTTTTTTTGGAAAATTTTTAAAAAAAAATTTTTTAAAGTCCTTAAAATTTTTTTTTGGGGGTTTTTTTTTTTTTTAAAAAAAAAAAAAAAAAAAGGAAAAACCCCTTTTTTTTTTTTTAAAAAAAATTTTTTTTTAAATTTTCCCCGTTTTTTAAAAATTCCCCCCTTTAAATTTTTTGGGGGTTTTTTTTAAAACCCCCCCGGGGGAAAAAAAATTTTTTGGGGCCCAAAAAATTTAAAAAAAAAGGGAAAATTCCCCAAAAAAAGGCCAACAATTTTTTTTGAATTTTAAAAATTTAAAATTTTTTTTTTAAAAAAAACCCTTTTTTGTTTTGGGGGTTTTTTTTTTTCCCCTTTTTCCCAAAAAATTAGCCCTTTTTTTTTTGGTTTTCCCGTTTAAGGGTTAAAACCCCCCTTTTTTTTTGGGGGAAAAACCCCAAAAAAAAAGGGCCCCTTTTTAAGTTAAATTTGGGGTTTTTTTGGGGGGGAAAAAACCCCCTTTTCCCCCGGGGGGGCCCCCCGGGGGGGTTTTTTTTGTTTAAAAAAATTTTTTTTTTTTTTTTTTTTTTTTTAAAAAGTTTTAAGGGGGGAAAAAAATTTTTTTTTTTTTTGGGGTTTTAAAAGGGGAAGGGAATTTTTTTTTTTGGGGGGGGTTTTTTTTTCCCGGGGGGTTTAAAAAGGGGGGGGTTTTTTTAAAAAAACCCAAACCCCCCCCCAAAAAATTTCCCAAATTTCCCCCAAAAAAGGGGGGGGGCCCTTTTAAAAAAAATTTTTTTAAAAAAAATTTTTTTGGCCCCCCCGGGGTTTTTTTTTTAAAAAAATTTTTGGTTTTTAAAAAACCCCAAAAATTAAAACCCGGGGGGTTTTTTTTAAAAAAAAAAAAGGGTTTTTTTTTTAAAAATTTTTTAAAAAAAAATTTTTAAAAAATTTTTTTTTTTTGGGGGGATAAAAATTAAAAAAAGACAACCTTTTGGGTTTTTTGGGGGGGGGGGGCAAATTAAAAAAAAAAAAATTTTTTTTTAAAAAAAATTTTTGGTTTTTTTTCCCAAAAAATTTTTGGAAAAAAAAAAAATTTTTTTTTTCCTTTTTTGTTTCTTTTGGGGGGCAAAAAATTTTTGGAAAAAATTTTAAAAAAAATTTTTTTTTTTAAAAAATTTTTTTTTTAAGGGGTTTTTTTAAAAAAAAAAAAATTTTTAAAAAAAAAAATTTTTTTTGGAAAATTTTTTCCCTTTTTTTAAATTTTTTTTTTTTTTGTTTTTTTGTTCTTTTTTTTTTTTTTTTTTTTTTTGTTTTTTAAAATTTTTTTTTTTTTTTTTTAAAATTTTGGGGAAAAAAATTTTTCCCCCCTTTTTTCCCGGGAAAAAAAAATTTTTTTGGGGCCCCCTTTTTTTTGGGGGTTTTGGGGCTAGCTGCAGAATCCAACCAGTCACAATCAGATCTCCAAGGGATTGTCATGAGTTCTGGTTGAGGGTCTAAGAGCCACTGGGAGATAAAAGGGTAGATGATGTTGAAGAAGAAGAAGTGGCTAGTGCTTTTGCCTACCAACTCTGGGATCAGTATTTTTTAGTGTGGGGAGTATGATACTAGTCCCTTTACACTGCATAAGAAGGATGCAATGATACAATCTGAACATATCAGGGGATGAACATTTTATAATAAAGACAAAGTTTAACGAGCAATCTTTATTTTCAAAGGGTTAAGAATTGGGCACACAGGCCCGTCTGACATTCTGTCCTTCTGTAATTCCTCTCATACTTGATGGATAAAGAGATAGATAACGGGAGAAGACATACTGGGTTACTTGTCGTGCTGGCACAGACATGTCAGTGTATCATGTGTCATGACATGCTGATACATGTCGACGGTCATGTTTCACCATCTTGCACGATCACCAGCCTTGGGTCAGGTCTTTGTTCTTGTTCCGGTTATGACTTGTGGCCAAGCAATCCAGATATTTATCTCTTTGTCTCCTCCTTGCTCTTGTTTCATCAGTTTTCCAGCTGTCACTAAGTTTTCTAGGTAAACTATCCTCATAATATGCCCACAAATCTTGACTGTCTATTTTGTGTAATCAATTTAGTTTTCATTTGTTTCTTGAAGGACTGTTTCAGTTAAAGAATATTAAAACGGGGATAGTAAATTGTCATAAGACATAGTCTGTGTTTTGTGTGCATGCTGTGTAATGCTCTTTTCTTGCTTCTTGTAATGTTCTTATCTTGTTTCTCATCATGTTCATTTCTTGTCTCTCTTCTTGTTCATTTCTTCTTGTCTTTTGTTGTTGTTGTTGTTGAAATATTTCTTGGCACATTTTTTATTGAAAGTCGCTGGAAAGTTATCCTGGTCAACAAATGTTTGAAGAAGTCCGGTGTGTCGGCCGCAAAGCACAACACAATTACGTCCAAGACAAACACTCCAAAATTATCTGGGAAGGAATGGTGGTGAGGAAAGAAACTAATCACCTCATCTTATCCCACGACCTAGTGTAAGTAAAGATCTACATTCTGCAGAAGTATCTGCTAGTGGATTACCTTTGTAAATCATGCAGACACACTGACGTGCCAAGGTCAAGGTTTATGCTTATGAAGACCTATCACCACCACCTCATGTAATTTTAGACAGATGCTAGTCTCGCTAATGAAAGGAGCATCGATCATGGTCTTGTCTGTGATGAAGCCTCAAACTTGGCCAGCTATGAGACTGCCAGAGAATCACAGCCTTACCCCACTGATGATGGTAGGCAATCAGCACCCAAGTCTTGTACCCATCGCTTTAAGAGCTCATGAACATGCCAGGATTAGCCGTCACTTGCGTACAGGTGTGAAACCATGTCAAATAGACATGATTCTTCAATAGTACTGGCACCTGACACATAGTTGTCTTGACAGACGGTAGTTTGTTACATTGTTTAAAAGAAAGCACAGTAACTACAACCCATGGCCTGGACTAAATTATAGTGACCATGTGTTACAATGGTAATTATCTGTATAAATATGGAGATGCGTCTGTACATCCAGGTCAAGAAGTATCCCATGGCGTGCAGCATGACCACACACAGCCTCAGCATCAATGGCAGCGACATCCTCAGATGAGCCAGCGGCACAGCAATCTGGAAACAGGTAATGTGCTGTTTGTGTTTTTTTTTATAGTATTTTCATCATGCTGTAACTGGCAGAAAGCAACGGGAGACCACTGCTGTATTTTTTCCACGACAAATAATGCCTTTCAGCAAAATTGACAGTTAACAGGCGTAAAGCTCCCTAGAAACCTTGGCGATGTGGTTTTATAGAAGAATGCTGACAATTAATTGGACAACCAAAATGAGCAATCTGGACATTATGAGGGAAGCTGAGTCACAAAGACAACTTATCACAAACATCAGAATGAAAGTAAAAATCTGTTGGCCACATTATGAGAAGACAAAAACTGGAACATGTGACAACCAGAATGACTTGTGAAAAAAAAGAGATAGAGGAAGACAGTGTATGAAAAATCTTGAGTCTTGTGTCATAGCAAGGAAGAGAGTCAACACACAAATTAGTCCATGTCATCGGAGATTGCAATTTGTAGAGAAGTATGATTGCCCATGCCAGCCGGTAAGGCATTGGATGATGATGATAGGGTGAGAGACTTGTCCAGAATGTAAAAAATATTCTTCATCAAAATGATAAATTAGTTAACAAAATGGAGATCACTGTGTATATTGTCTCCTTTCTGGTGGTTATGACATGTGTTGTTTCTTGTCATGTTTTCATTACAGTATCTTTTTTTTTTTTTCTTTTTCTTTTTTTTGAAATGTATTGTTTATATCTACAATATTGTCTCTTGTACAAACTTCACTGTTGTTTTTAGTTCACTGAGTGGTCTGTGAAGTTGATCTTCCACTGTTGTTTCTTAAGACCAGAAGGTTTGTCTAGATATATTCTTCTTCGTTCACCCGGAGTTTTTTTTTCCGGATGTGATTGCGTTGTGCCTGTTTACAGCAGAGCTGCGTTCTTGCGCCGTTAGGCTGACACATCCGACTTCTGCGGGCATTTGTTGACCGGGTTAACCTTCCCGGGTTGTCTAGATATGTTGTATTTGGGGTATTCTTGGAGTATGTGATCTGCTGTCTGTGGTGCCAGTTCACATGTGCACATAGCTGAACTTGAATTTTGTATACATATGGCTGCGTAATCGATTGTATCCTGCTCCAAGGCACAGAAGTTCTGGTCTGCCCATAAAATGGTAATCATCTTGTTATTGGTGGCTGTTTGATTGATTTGATGATTCTTTTATTTTGGTGGTGTGTAACAGGCTGCTCTTTTGTTGCTCCTTCCTTAGCTAGTTGATGAGCTCGAGATTGTTTTCATTGCAGTATCTATACCAAAGCTGGTGAGTGTTGGGAGTTTTTTTCCCTAAGCTGAGGAATAAAAGACTACCTGCCCAAGCTTTTGCCATGTATTGGCCAGACAAAGATATGCTGCCAGCCACCGCATACTCTGGGTCAGGGATGCCTTTTGTCAACTTTATTACTCTTACTATTTTTAGGGGGAATGTCCCTGGCATAGTGGTCAGATCGTCTGCTTCTGCATCCAGGGGGCCTTAGGTTAAGTTTTGGACTCCGTCATTCACTTCATGGGGGGAAATATTTTCTGAGACCCCCTTGAGGGTCATTACTGGAGCTGCGTAGATCTGTGCTGTCAATCAACAAACAGTTAGCCAATCTGCAGAGAGAGACTGAGCCAGATGTTATAAAACCTAGAGCAATGAAGTTGATCTTCTTGCCTTTTATGTTTATAACTGGCTATAAACTGGGTTATACAGACAACAATAATAACTAAACACAATTGACCGGAGGTCACAACAATAACTTTGAAAATCTATAGGGGAAAGACAAAGATAATGAGAATAAATCCAAGACATGATAATGCCATCTCTCTTGGTAAAACCCCACTTCAATAGGTGGGATCACACAGATATTTAGGTAGTGATGCAGACAAAGGTGGGGCAACAGACAGATATAAACAAATAAACATACCAAAGTCACAAGGGGCTGTCATAACACTAGGAAATTTTGTGGAAGGGAAAAGAAATTAAACTTAGCACCAAATGTAAATATTCAGTTCTAACGTTAAATCACTACCAGGTACCCCATCCTTCATAAGTGTGAAAGCTTTACAAATCTCTTTCAATGGTTTCTTGCAATTGATATCCAGCTCACCTTCTGTAGACTGGATGTATAAAGGGTCTTCTGGAACTAGTCTGTTCAGGAGTTGCTCAAAGTATTCAGCAGATCTGTTCAATTGATCTTTAATGTTAGTGAGAACTTTCTCATTTCTATTTTTTGATCAGTCCATTGGGTTGATTTCAGTTACAGGTGTTATTGGTCATCAGATTTGAAAGTGAAATGGAATTTCACAGGTATAGTGTGCTCCTAAAGGGAGCTGTAGCAGTAGCATAGCGGCTAGACACTCACCTGATATACCCGGTGTCTTGGGTTCGATCCACAGTGATGTGGTTTCACATTTGTAAAACAACTACCTCTGCTCTCAGGTTGACTCATCCTAACACGGGTACCAGGAAATGTCTGAGGAAGTAAAAGCAGTCAGCATGGTATCAGCCACATCAGCCACTGAGTGCTGTTTGGTCTATACACATATGGATCTAGCCCCCGTATACTCAATGAACCTTAAACATGTAAAAGGGTCCTTTACTTGACATAAATACGTGTTCCTCAGTTATTGGTAATGGAGCTAAAACATTGCAACATGGCTGTTTATGTTCGTAAGTGATCTTGCGATATTATCATATGAAATAAAAGTCAGAACAAATGTGCTTTGAATGAATCCAAGGGATATTCACCCTTAAATTACCTATAAACATGTGATTGGTCAGTTTACTTGATTATTCAAATAGCAGTTGCTGTGTTTGCATATCAGTACATCGATGTCACCTGTATGTAGGTCAGTAGTTTGCCAGCTCTGCAGTCACTAACATAATTACATTTTCAAATAGCTGGCACAAAATTGTGCCATTTGTAACACCAGTCATACTCTACTTATCCTTTTACATTCACGTGTTGTTATGTTTATATATTCTTAAAGAAACAAATAACCAATCTGTGATCTAGGGTATGCATGCCTACCCAGCATGTGAAGACAGGATTTGGAAGACTGCGCTGAAGAAATCATTGATGATTCAACGGGCAAAATGGCATTTACCTGCAAAGCGCTGTGGAACGTAATGAGCATGGCAAGGCGCGAAGAGCACCCTGGTCATCCATTGCACCTGTATTCATCTCCAGTCGTCTTGACTTGTCTTGCCACTGGATTTAGATGGACTCGGGCGAGAGAGTGAGGTCGACGAATTGCGCAACTCTTCCTCGCTTTAATCCAATTCATCGGGCAAGTCATTCTTCATCCCCACTGGATGGAATAAATGGTCATCATCATTCTTGATGGAAAAACACCAAAGAAACAAAACATTTCACAACTTAACTACTGAAAATTATGGCAAAATATAGGCCTCCAGTCTAATCTCACCATTAATTGAAGATGAACTCTCAGCGACAGTCGTACACTGCAATACAAAACACTGAGCATTATTCACCGCACAGAGACATGTTTGTAAAAAAAAGTTTTTAATTTACTGTGTATTGTTTAATTAAGGTTCAGTATAGACCTATCAGGAAAATATAAAAAAATGACTCTATGAGTGTACAATGGAAGAGAAGATTTAGTACAAAAGAGTGCACATTAAGCTGAAAATTTGAGGCATTTATGTATCTAAGTTACTAAGAGAACTACAAAATGAAGTGCTTGTACTGTTTGTTCTGTTTCATTACATGAAGCTGCTACCTGGAGTTAAACGCATGCTCTGTAATTTTGTGTGTCTCCAGTACAAGAGGACACCAGTGAGGCCTACCATGCTAACAAGTTAGATGATCCAGACTTGCAGTCCGGAAGCTACAGAACTGAGCTGACCTTCAAATCTTATCTGGTTTGTATTTCTTCTTTTTGCTATAATGTGATGAGTTCACCATCAGGTGTGTATGAACTCAACTATATTTTTTGAATTTTTCGTTCATTTCCAAACTCTTGGAATTCAGTGTTGATTCAGTGGTTCAATATATCTTTCCTAGCTTTACAGAGGTCATTCATGCAGAACATTTTCAGCAATTTGTTTTCTATCTGTGTTCATAGTTGTGAAGCATAGCTTGCACTTATTATCTCTTTCTTTCTACACCATCCTCTCCATACTCTCTCTCTCTCTCTCTCTCTCTCTCTCTCTCTCTCTCTCTCTCTCTCTCTCTCTCTCTCTCTCTCTCTCTGTCTGTGTGTGTGTCTCTCTCTCTCTCTCTCTCTCTCTCTCTCTCTCTCTCTCTCTCTCTCTGTGTCTCTCTCTCTCTCTCTCTCTGTGTCTCTCTCTCTCTCTCTCCCTCTCTGTCTCTCTCTCTCCCTCTCTGTCTCTCTCTTTCTCTCTCTCTCTCTTTCTCTCTCTCTCTCTCTCTCTCTCTCTCATTCTGTGTGTGTGTGTGTGTGTGCTTGCATGCATGAGTGTGTGAGAGAGAGAATGATAGAGAGTGAGAGACGGAGAGAGAATCCAATCTCCTTTTCTATCTCTGACAACTCCCAACCCAACTGTGCACATGGGGCATACATGTCCTTAAATGTCTTGCAGGAATGAAGTGAAATGTGGAAACAGAACTTATTTCCTCTTCTTTAGCAAAACATTTGCTATTCCAGCATGGGTCACAAACAGGGGGCTTTTGCTTGAGGCCTTCACTGGTCTCTTCAATATTATGTTCTTGTTGAATAGATCTCTTTATTCTCTAATCTCTTTTATCTCTATCTCCTTAATCTCATTGACTGATATAGTTTTCTAGGTGTTTGTGAAGAGATAAAAGTGGTAGATTGAGAGAAGAATGAGGGAATCTCCATGGTGAAGTTATGGGTCTTATTCAGGGCTAATCCGTTTGCTTCGCGAGTGCTCCTGCGGGTTGTCGCTGGAGCTACGGAGTTCATGCTTTGTGCAGTGCTTTCGGCAGGCCACATCACAGAAAGAGACCGAGCCATATGGGGTAAAACCTGGTGCAATTAAGTCGATCCTCTTGCATTTTAAACACTGTTTAAAGAGAGAATGAAGAAGAGTTTTGTTGTGACGTGAAATACACAACTGCGCAGTCCATCTTTCCTCCATGCCCTATGGTACAATTGGAATAAGAAGTAGAGATTTTTGTATACTATTATTGTTGGTTACTGGTCTAATGTTTTATGCAGCATGTGTTATATAGCAGATTTTTATTTTATGTGAATTCAGAGTCCAGTCATTGATGTTATTTTATGTGAATTAGACTTCAATCATTGATGTTATTTTATGTGAATTCAGACTTAAATCTTTGATGTTATTTTATGTGAATTCAGACTTCAGTCATTGATGTTATTTTGTGTGAATTCGGACTTCAATCATTGATGTTATTTTATATAAATTCAGATTTAAATCTTTGATGTTATTTTATGTTAATTCAGACTTCACTCATTGATGTTAGTTTATGTGAATTCAGACTTCAATCATTGATGTTATTTTATGTGAATTCAGACTTCAGTCATTGATGTTATTTTGTGTGAATTCAGACTTAAATCTTTGATGTTATTTTATGTGAATTCAGACTTCAATCATTGATGTTATTTTATATAAATTCAGATTTAAATCTTTGATGTTATTTTATGTTAATTCAGACTTCACTCATTGATGTTAGTTTATGTGAATTCAGACTTCAGTCATTGATGTTATGTTATGTGAATTCAGACTTCAATCATTGATGTTATTTTGTGTGAATTCAGACTTCAATCATTGATGTTATTTTATATGAATTCAGACTTAAATCTTTGATGTTATTTTATGTTAATTCAGACTTCAGTCATTGATGTTATTTTGTGTGAATTCAGACTTCAATCATTGATGTTATTTTATATGAATTCAGATTTAAATCTTTGATGTTATTTTATGTTAATTCAGACTTCACTCATTGATGTTATTTTATGTGAATTCAGACTTCACTCATTGATGTTATGTTATGTAAATTCAAACTCCAGTCATTGATGTTATTTTATGTGACTTCAGACTTCAATCATTGATGTTATTTTATGTTAATTTAGACTTCAGTCATTTATGTTATTTTATGTGAATTCAGACTCCAGTCATTTGAGTTATTTTATGTGAATTCAGACTCCAGTCATTTGAGTTATTTTATGTGAATTCAGTCATCAAGTATAACAGATGTTTTTTCCTATATGTAGACTTCAATCATTGACTATGTGAAGCCATCAATGCTGAAGAAAGAATTGAATGAAAAATTCCGAGAAAGATTTCCAAACATTCAGCTGACGCTCTCCAAACTGAGAAGGTGGGTTTGTTTCTTGGTCACTGGAATAGATGGTCCACTGTTGCTGTCATTGTTTGTTGTGTCCAGCAATTCTTGAGTAATTATTGAATCAAGCTTGATGCTATGTCTCTGGCTGCTGTTATTACCTCTACTATTTCTCCTCTCCACTGCAGAATACTTTTGGCAAGGTGCTGGAGAAAATCGTTGCTGTTAAGCAATAGGAATATTTAGAAATGGAAAAGCTCCCCCTGAAAGGTTTGTTAAGTTACAGGACAGGGAAAGATACTTGGGCAAATGCAGCCAATTTTGCCTATGATGTTTATGAAGGGTTCCAAAACAGACAGGAGATGACGGTGGCAGTACTCTGTCTCGAGGACACGTACAACAGAGTCAGATATGATATTCTTAGGTACGCTCTCATGGAGATAAGAGTCTGTCCTTAGTTGGTGAACTGGAGTGCAGCTGTTTTGTATTCTCATAGAGTGGTTCTCTGGCTGTGTACATGGACCCCTGAACCGTGTATCATAGCGCCTGGACTACCACAGGGGTTAGCAATTTCACCTGTACTTTGTCAATGTGTATACCAGCAAGATTGCAAGCCTCGCAGCACCAGGGGCTGGAAGGATACTAACATTTGCAGATGTTCTCACATACAGGCAGGTGAGGGACAAAAATCAAACAGCTCAGGAGCTGCAGGCGACACTGGACAAAGTGATGGATTGGTGCATGGAGATGAATGCTGTCATTAACCCAGAAAAGGCATGTCTTGTAATCCTCTCTGGACAATAGGATGATTAAAGCTGACCTCCCTAGTCTCACAATAAATGGTAGGACTGTGAATAGGGAAAGCAAACTGAAGCACCTGGGAATCACTTTTGATGAAAGTCTGTCCTTTAGTGATCATGTTGAAGTGGTGATTACAAAGTGTCAGAAGGGGCTCAATGTATTGGAGTGTATGGCACCAAGGGACATGGAGAACAAAGTGCCATTCAGGCTTTTGCAGCACTTGATCATTTCAGTGGTAGATTATGGACTGGTAATGCTTACTATCTCAAAGAGTCTTCTAGTGAAACTAGAGCGCATTTAGAATGAAGCCATGAAGGTGATTCTGGGATGTACAAGGGACAACCCAATAGTGTGTATGCACTGGTCCTGGCACTACTGACCGTTGCAGGCTCACAGGTGTTGCAGGCAAGGTCATATCTCAAAGAGGACGCAGAGGTGTTTCCAAGGCACCAGGTCTGGGTTCTATACTGGCCAAGACCTATTGACGCATCCTCGCCGAGCATCCTGGGCAACAGGTCCCTTTGGGGTCCTGGCTAAAGTCAGTAGGATCGTTGATTCCTCCAAAGTGGGAGAGTGTCTACCTGCACGGCAAGGAACCACCAGTCTGCACACCAATAAGCCAGACATGGGACAACGGATACTCACGCAAACCTCAGGTCCTGTATGTTGGACAACAGGATGTCTTCATTTGGCATACAGGACTTGGCGCTGGCAGCCAGCGAACACAAGCAAGCAAGCATATCTCAAGGTGGCTGTGGACAAGGAACACCCCCTGCATAGTTCCCAGGATGCAGTCAAGGGCCACAGGCTGTTAAGGGGAAGATCTTGTATGGCTCAGGCAGAAGAGACCATCAGGGAAGTGTGCCCACTTGAGAAGATTTGCACTCAGATTTTCTGAGACATGGTACTATGTATGAGCCAGTCTTCTTCAATATGTAGGTGTTCTAGTTACAACCTACCGTGAGTGTTTGTGCAGAGTAAATTGTGTCAGAACATGGTAGAGAATTGGACATTATGGCATGGAGTAACATTTGTATCAGAAATGAGTGGCAATTCGGAGTGACCTGATGACCAGTGTCCCACAGCATGGGCTATAAGAAGATTGGTGTGTACATGAGACAGAAGACTGGACAGACATGATGACCAATGCCACACGGCATGGGCTGTAAGAAGATTGGTGTGTACATGAGACAGAAGACTGGACAGACATGATGACCAATGCCACATGGCATGGGCTGTAAGAAGATTGGTGGTACACGAGACAGAAGACAGTGGACAGACTGATGATCAATGCCACATGGCATGGGCTGTAAGAAGATTGGTGGTACACGAGACAGAAGACAGTGGACAGACTGATGATCAATGCCACATGGCATGGGCTGTAAGAAGATTGGTGGTACACGAGACAGAAGACAGTGGACAGACTGATGATCAATGCCACATGGCATGGGCTGTAAGAAGATTGGTGGTACACGAGACAGAAGACAGTGGACAGACTGATGATCAATGCCACATGGCATGGGCTGTAAGAAGATTGGTGGTACATGAGACAGAAGACAGTGGACAGACATGATGACCAATGTTTCATGGCATGGGCTGTAAGAAGATTGGTGGTACACGAGACAGAAGACAGTGGACAGACATGATGACCAATGTTTCATGGCATGGGCTGTAAGAAGATTGGTGATACACGAGACAGAAGACAGTGGACAGACTGATGACCAATATTTCATGGCATGGGCTGTAAGAAGATTGGTGTGTACATGAGACAGAAGACAGTGGACAGACATGATGACCAATGTTTCATGGCATGGGCTGTAAGAAGATTGGTGGTACACGAGACAGAAAACAGTGGACAGACTGATGACCAATGTTTCATGGCATGGGCTGTAAGAAGATTGGTGATACACGAGACAGAAGACAGTGGACAGACTGATGACCAATGTTTCATGGCATGGGCTGTAAGAAGATTGGTGATACACGAGACAGAAGACAGTGGACAGACTGATGACCAATATTTCATGGCATGGGCTGTAAGAAGATTGGTGTGTACATGAGACAGAAGACAGTGGACAGACATGATGACCAATGTTTCATGGCATGGGCTGTAAGAAGATTGGTGGTACACGAGACAGAAAACAGTGGACAGACTGATGACCAATGTTTCATGGCATGGGCTGTAAGAAGATTGGTGATACACGAGACAGAAGACAGTGGACAGACTGATGACCAATGTTTCATGGCATGGGCTGTAAGAAGATTGGTGATACACGAGACAGAAGACAGTGGACAGACTGATGACCAATGTTTCATGGCATGGGCTGTAAGAAGATTGGTGGTACACGAGACAGAAGACAGTGGACAGACATGATGACCAATGTTTGTTTCATGGCATGGGCTGTAAGAAGATTGGTGGTACACGAGACAGAAGACAGTGGACAGACATGATGACCAATGTTTCATGGCATGGGCTGTAAGAAGATTGGTGATACACGAGACAGAAGACAGTGGACAGACTGATGACCAATGTTTCATGGCATGGGCTGTAAGAAGATTGGTGATACACGAGACAGAAGACAGTGGACAGACTGATGACCAATGTTTCATGGCATGGACTATAAGTAGAAGAGAAGGATGACCAAACTGGTGAATGCTAATATTAACCAGCATATCTAGGCATGAAGTGAGGCAACATTTGCTGTCAGTTGTCAACATTTGCTGTCAGTTGTCAACATTTGCTGTCAGTTGTCAACATTTGCTGTCAGTTGTCAACATTTGCTGTCAGTTGTCAACATTTGCTGTCAGTTGTCAACATTTGCTGTCAGTTGTCAACCTTTGTTTTTAAAATATATCCTTACAGCATCAAGAAGGAGCTATACCAGATTTCACACTTAAAGGTTAGTATGATGGAGTAGTCTGTTTCGACTAATGTTGTGTTAAACAGATCACCTTTCAGTGTCATGTCTTCATCAAACTCCATGATACAACACTGCACCTACTGAACGCTGGGCAGCTGGTTGTTTTCATGTACCTAGCGTTGTATACAACTGCTAAGTGCTTGTCTTTTAAAGGACATTGCAATCAATCTCTGCATTTATTGCTTGTTTATGATTTACTTGGCAATGTTAGTTCAGTAGTTATTTCTTTCTGAAAGGTCTCAACATCAAAATCAACACAACTTGGTCTGCTTCCAAATTGCCTGCAGCCAATGTTGAACATTTCACTCGGTATGACAGGGAATTGTGAAACTTTGCATCTCACTATCACCTAAGCCACAGCTGTAAGAGAGCCAAATGTTCTTTGGTCATGTCATAAGAAGAGAGGCATTGGAAAATATTGTGATAACTGGAAAGATGATCAGCAAAAGAAGCAGAGGCACACTGTGAGAAATGATGCTAGATGGATTGCGATGGAGGAATATCAACGGTAGAGTTGATCCAGAAAACCAAAGACCGAGATCTGTGGAGAGTCATGAATGCCTACGCCAGTCGGCACAGCACTTGATGATTAGATAAATGTGTTGCATCTGAAGTATGAGGCACACCGTCGCAATCCATCCAGCATCATTTCTTGTGGTCTGCCTCTGCCTCTATTCCCCTCGATCTTTCCAGTTGTCACGATGAGTAAAGGAAACATTTATCTAATACTGAGAGATATTACACATGAATCCAACCTTGAGGTATATTTCACATGTGATACATTCATCTAATCTTGAGTTATTCCAGATGCAACATATTTATGTTGAAGGATGACAGCTGTTGTCGTTGTTAGATGCTGGTACTAGCAATGTATTAGATACATGTGTTACATCTGGAGTACCTCAATAAATAGAGCTGCGTTCTTCACTTTCTGGATTGTAGATGTTTTCTGCCTTGATTTAGGTTTTATCTTTGATGAAACACGGTAACAAAGATGAAACCTACACCAAGACAGAAAAGAAAGCTCTATATTCTCGAGTAGACAGGAAAACACTATAAGATCCCCAATTATAACTAAGCGAGAAATCGACAGCTGAACGGGGCCTGAACATGTTTTTCTACAAAATGGAATGGAGTACCACACAAATTTATAAATGTATCACATCTGGAGCACTTCAAGAATTTATAAATGTATCACATCTGGAGTACTTCAAGAATTTATAAATGTATCACATCTGGAGTACTTCAAGAATTTATAAATGTATCACATGTGGAGTATCACAAGAATGTATAAATGTATCACATGTGGAGTATCACAAGAATTTATAAATGTATCACATGTGGAGTATCACAAGAATGTATAAATGTATCACATGTGGAGTATCACAAGAATTTATAAATGTATCACATGTGGAGTATCACAAGAATGTATAAATGTATCACATGTGGAGTATCACAAGAATTTATAAATGTATCACATGTGGAGTATCACAAGAATGTATAAATGTATCACATGTGGAGTATCACAAGAATTTATAAATGTATCACATGTGGAGTATCACAAGAATGTATAAATGTATCACATGTGGAGTATCACAAGAATGTATAAATGTATCACATGTGGAGTACCTCAAGACTATATAAATGTATCACATGTGGAGTACCTCAAGAATTTATAAATGTATCACATGTGGATTACTTCAAGAATGTATAAATATTTACATGTGGTGTACCTCATGACTATATAAATGTATCACATGTGGAGTACCTCAAGAATTTATAAATGTATCACATATGGAGTACCTCAAGGCTATAGAAATCTATCACATGTGGAGTACCTCAAGAGTATATAAAACTATCACATTTGGAGTACCTTCTTTTATGTTGCATATCCCAACACCAACATTTTTCGGCTGCTGTTGACGTACTAGGCAAGTTTTGCATTCAGTAGTTTGCCATTGCTTTCTGAACGACCGGCTCACATACCCCCGTAAGTTACCAGCAAGGCGCGATTCGCTGCCGAATCTCGCAGCTGCTGTTTTCCCCACGTGGACATACGAGATTACAAACAATGTCGTTAATGCCTTGGCCAGGGAGACGGCGGAGTACCTTAAGATTAGATAAATATGTCATATCTGAAATCCATCCATCCATCATGTGCCATGCCGGTAAGCGTGGGCGGTCATGTTCTGCCATCTCACTCGATCACCAGAGTCGTGGATCAGCTCCGAGTTTCTGTCTCGACCATGCCACAAGGCCAAGCCATCCAGGTACTTGCTTCTAGGTCTTCCCCTTGGTCTGTTCCCTTCGATCTTACCAGTTGTCACCAAGTTCTCCAATCCATTTCTTCTCATAACATGCCCAAAAAATGTTGACTGTCTACGTCTAATTTCTCTAATCAATTTACGATCTTCATTCGTTTCTGGAAGGACTTGTTCATTGGTCTTTCTGGCTGTCCATGGTATTCTTTGCATTTTCCTCAGAAACCACATCTCCACAGCCATCAGATGTTTTTCAGCCTGACTGCTCATTGTCCACGCTTCACATCCATATAAAAGTACAGGTTCTATGTAGCATCTCAACACTCTTTTTCTCGTTTCAATTGACATCTTTTTATTGGTCAGTATGTTTTTCATCTTGCTAAAGGCTACCTTTGCCATGGCGACTCTTGTTCTAATCTCTTCAAGGCATCTCCCATCAGATGTTATTACTGTTCCGAGATAATTGTACCTATTCACTTGTTGAAGAATATTCCCATTTACTTGTATATTACATTGTGGTATTTCGTTCTTCCTAGTGACAACCATAATCTGTGTCTTTTTACAATTTAATTCTAACCCTAGTTGTTCACTGTGTGTAACAATCGCATCTACTAAATTTTGCAGGTCCTGTTCATTATCTGCAATCAAGACTGTATCATCTGCATATCTAATGTTATTGATGCATCGTCCCCCAATGTTGATTCCTTCCATATCTTCAATATTTCTGAAAATACTTTCACTGTACAGGGAAAACAGATCTGGAGACATTACACATCCCTGTCTCACACCTCTCTTAATAGGCTGATATTG
This sequence comes from Cepaea nemoralis, assembly GCA_014155875.1. NCBI lineage: Eukaryota > Metazoa > Mollusca > Gastropoda > Stylommatophora > Helicidae > Cepaea > Cepaea nemoralis. The sequence continues at coordinate 67,725 of JACEFZ010026070.1, forward strand.
GCTTACTTCATTATCAACTCTTATGGCAGCTTGTTGTTTCCAATATATGTTTTTTACAAGTCTGAGATCTTTTCCATCAATTTGTAGATCTTCAAGCATCCTTATCATGCTGACATGTCTCACTTTATCAAAAGCCTTTGTGTAGTCAATAAAGCAAAGGTGTAGGTCTTTGTTTACTTCTATAGAACGTTCGATTATGGTTCTCAGTATATACACAGCATTTACTGTACCCTTGCCTTCTACAAACCCACATTGTTCTTCTCCTATTTCAGGTTGTATTTTCCTCCTAACTCTTTGCATGATAATTCTTAGCAAAATCTTCGTGATGTGACTCATTATACTAATTGTTCGATGTTGATCACATTCCAAGGCTCCTGATTTCTTTGGGATTGCAATAAATACAGAATTACATAACTCCTGAGGTATATTTCCAGTATCATATATTGTATTAAGCAGACTGGTAACTTTATCTATTCCATATTCTTCTAAAGCATTAATCATTTCTGTTGTGACGCTGTCTGAACCGGGGGTCTTGCCAGATTTCATATGGTTAAGCGCATTCTGAATCTCCATCTTCAGAATTTCTGGTCCTTCATTATTATTTTGAACATCATACTGTTCGTCTCTGTTGTCGTCATAAAGGTTTTTCACGTAATCTGACCATTCATGTAAGATTTGATCTTTTTCTATTATGACTCCTCCATCTTTTGTCTTCAGGCAGCCCGCTGATGTACGTGTTCTTTGATTAGTAAGCTCCTGAATTCTTTTGTGCATTAGTTTCGCATTGTTACTGTTGTATTGTTTTTCAATTTCTCTGCAATTTTTCTCAAGCCACGTTTCTTTTGCCTCCTTACATAAGGTTCTCACTTTTCTGTGAATTTCTTTATATTTGGCAGGATTATTTTTGTTCTGTCTTCTTGTTTCCATTAGTTGTAAAATTTCTTCAGTCATCCATGTCTTACGGCCCACTTTCTTTACTTTTGGAATAGTTTTTTCTGCTGCACAACTGATTGAATTCTTCATCATTTCCCATTGATCATCTACATCTTGAAATAGGATCTCTAGATCAGACAATATATCAAATTTGTTCTTACTTCTATGTTAAAATTATCTTGTATTTCTTTGTCAGTCTTCAATTTGCACAAGTCATATTTAGGGTTTCCTGCTGTATATTTGACTTTCTTTAACTTTACCCTCAATGTGCCTGTAATTAATCTGTGATCACTGTAACAGTCTGCATTTAGAACTGTTTTTACGACTGTTAACGCATTTCGAAACCTTTTGCTAATCAGGATGTAATCTATCTGGTTTTTAATCTTCCTGTCTGGACTCCTCCATGTCCATAATCTTCTAGGATGCTGTTTAAACCAGGTGTTTCCTACAACCATTTCTTGTTCTTTTGCCCATTCTACAAGTCTGTATCCTCTTTCATTTCTCTCTCCCAAACCATGGTTGCCTACACTGCATCCATCGCCTTGCTGTCCTATTTTTGCATTGAAATCACCCATTATGATATTTATCTCTGATTTTTTTGTAGTTCTTCAAAGGCAGACTCCATGTCATTATAAAATTCCTCTATGCTTTCTTCACTGCATTCACTTGTTGGGGCATATACTTGAATGACATCTGAAAATACCTCAAGAGTATATACAAGTGTAACATTTGGGGTACCCCAAGATGAATAAAAATTTTAACGCCTACGGTACCTTCTGTGGGATGGCAGGTAAATGTAGTTGGTATTTTCTACATGTGTCATTAGGTGACAGCAACATCGAACTTTATATTCCGTTCATCATATGGTGCTAGGTGTCTCATGCGCATGCGCAGCAGCATAAACAAAATGGCGACTGTACTTACGGAGTGTACAGTCAAAGAACAACGTGCTTTTGTGTGTTTCTTGTGGGCAAAAGGACTGCCTGCAAAGGACATTCATAAGGAAATGCTTCCTGTTTATGGTGATAAATGTTTGTCCCTTAAAGCTGTGCATAGCTGGGTAGAAAACATCCTTCTTCGCCTTGTGTCCAAAAATTCAAGGTCACACCATCAGCAGGGAAGGTTATGCTGACAGTGTTCTGAGATTGTCAAGGAGTGGTTTTAACCAATTTTAAGAAGAAAGGTGACAATGTGAATTCTGAACCGTGCTGTGAAGTTCTATTGATGCTTAATGATGCAATTCGAAGAAAACGTCCAGGACTGCTGACTAGAGGAGTGTTGCTTCTTCATGACAATGCCAGACCACATACGGCTCGATTAACTCAGGAGAAAATTAACCAAGGTGGGAAGTTCTGGAACATCCACCTTACAGTCCCAACTTAGCCCCTAGCGATTTCCACCTTCTTGGTCCACTAAAAACCCACCTTGGCGGGAGACATTTCGTGAATGACGCCGAAGTTGAATGTGAAGTAAAAACGTGGTTTAGAAAACGGAGCATGCAGTTTTATGCAGCCAGTTTGGGAGGACTGATGAAACAATGGGATAAGTGCATCAATATTGGTGGATATTATGTTGAGAAATAAAGAGACAATGCATGTATAAAAATAAACTGGTTTCAAGTTGTTACCATATTTAGTTATTTTTCTACAACCGTTTGTGACTTACTTATTGATTCCCCTTGTATGTCACTATTTCTTCATTAACGTTTTACTGTTGCATTATAAATTACTTTCTTTTTTCTACAGTGCTCTATAGATTTGTGGACAGTGGCACAAGCATATGTTTTCTTTGAGAAAATTGTTTTGAAGGTAAAATTTCAGTCTTATGTTTATTGTGCTGATTTTTTTTTGTCATCTTAATTTTCTTCGTCTGACTTGTGAAAATGTATAGAGTAGATTAAGCAAATGTGTACTTTCTGTTGCTTTGAGCAGTAAGATGACAAACAATAATCCACAAATGTATCTGCCAAAGTATAATCTTTATGTACGTTTTGGTGCCTTGTGGCATAGTTGTGGGCCTGAGGGCTCACCCTGGGCATTTCTTTTGAAAATCTAGAACCTGTGGAGGAAATATGACCAACCTAGGAATAACCCCAGCATGTCTATAAGTGCTGTGCTGAATCTTGACCTGGTTACATATGCCTGTACACAGATTAGAAGCTATGGTACTGGTATTGCTGGTTTCTGGGCTTGGAGAGAGGAGAGGCAGGATAGTGCTGCAACACAGTACCTAGAGAGATGGTATCTTGGTACTGGGCTGGGAGAACATCCTCTACACCAACCTGACATAGATGCAAGCCCTTTTTGGGGCTTAGACCTGAATGCCAATGTATCTGACTTAAGAGATGAAACTTTGTCTTGAGACAGGCATGCTTAGGGCAGAGTAGGTTTCCATTCAACAATCAAAGATAGAGGACATCTGTTGAATCTTTTCCCCAGGACATGCTGGTGTGGTGGGAAAAGAACTTGCGGACAGATTGGCTGGGTCTGCATTCCATGCATGATAAGGCAGATGTGTCGTGGCCCTTTTGAATCATGTGTGTAGTGTAGAGGAATGGGTAGATCATCACGACCTGGAGAGAGTGGTGCTGCAGGGAGAGACCAGATGACCTGGCTGATTAGAACATATCCCCTCTGCTGTGTGTCCACCGTGACGAGGTAGAGGGGCTTGTGCGTCCCAATGACCCCAAGAGCTATGCCGACGGTAGCACAGCTACTGGTAGGGCCACCCATGTCGGACAGGTCAAGGGAGAGGGACCAGACGAAGAGACACACAAACCTGCTGCCTTGTAGGTAGACTGGGGACAGTCAAAGGCTAGGGAAAGCACCCCGAATACATGCTTGTCAAAATCGGATGTACTGAGCCACAGGCTTGACAAAGCAGTGCAACGTAAAACCTGCTGCCTTGTAGGTAGACTGGGGACAGTCAAAGGCTAGGGAAAGCATCCCGAAATAAATGCTTGTCGAAATCGGATGTACTGAGCCACAGGCTTGACAAAGCAGTGCAACGTAACTTAATTCATGATGTCACAAATCAAAATTAATCGATATGGTGCTAATCCCGTGAAGTCCCATCAGGCGGTGATAGTGCCGGGCCCCCTGCCTCGAGGGGGTCCACCCATGACTACTGGTGGTCACCTTCCCCTGTGCTGTGGAGTCAAGGCACAGAGGAGTAGGTTAAGAGCTATTGACCAAATACCCCGGACACTCAACATACTACAGTGGAATGCCGAAGGAGTTTACAAGAAGAAAGACTCCCTAACACAGCGTCTTCATAAAGATAGAATAGATGTGGCATGCATTCAAGAGACACACCTCAACGCCAATCACAAATTCTCAGTCAGAGGATATCAGGCCACACGTTTCGACCGCGAAGGACACAAAGGAGGAGTTCTAATACTTACACGAAATACAATACCTTGCAGCGAAGTATCTGTGATCTCTGACAACCAAACGGAAATTATAGGTGTTGATATAATGATAAAGGACGTGAAAATAAGAATCTACAATCTGTATAGCCCAGCAGATAAGGACCTTACACTCTCAAACATGAAAATAACTGACACAAACTGCATTATTGTCGGAGACTTTAATAGCCGTTCAGAAAGATGGGGATACCCAGATACTGACAAAAGAGGAGATGAATTGGAGGACTGGGAAATAGACTCAAATCTCCATCTACTCAACAAAGCGGATGACACACCGAGCTTCTACTCCAGAAGATGGCTTACCACTTCTACTCCAGACTTAGCTTTCTGCACAGGAGACATCCTCCACAAAATCGATCGCCATGTGCTGGACCAATTAGCAGGTAGTGACCACAGACCAATCAAGCTTGTAATGAATATGGAGTATGTTCCACAGGAGCAAAAGCCCTTGCCCCGCTGGAATTACAAACGAGCAGATTGGGACAGATTTGCCATACTAACAGACAAATATTGTGAAAACATAAATACACGATATGGCAACATAAAGCAAATGGTGGAAAGTCTAAACAGAGCGATAATACAGGCAGCCACTGAGTCCATTCCAAGAGGAGCGAGGAAAAATTACAAACCATACTGGACTGAAGAACTACAAAGTTTGGAGGACAAAGTTGAAGATGCCAGGAAGACAGCAGAGAGAGAACAAACAATTGAAGCGAACATCTCTCTCAAAGCCATCTCAGCAAAATATAAAAGAACAGTAAATCAAACAACAAGAGATTGTTGGAGGGAAAAAACAGAAAACCTGAATTTTGACAGGGATGGAAACAAACTATGGAAACTAGTGAAAGCCATGAACAATGAAGGACCTAGAAACAAACAAATAACAATTAAACAAGGAAATGCCTTGCTTACAGGAAAAAAGGCTGCAAATGCACTAATGGAACACTATGCAAATGCAAATCACATTGATATTACAACCGAACAGAAGAAAGCAATCAAAGACAAACAGATACATCATAGAAATACAGAGACAGCAGCAGAATATATGATGGCAAATCTAACAATGGAAGAAATGGAACAGGCAATGAATACCCTAAAAAAGAAGAAATCACCAGGAAAGGATGGAATCACAAATGAAATGCTAATAGGACTAGGCACCAAGGCAAAGAAGAAACTACTAGCAGTCCTAAATAACAGCTGGAAGAGAGGAATAGTCCCACAGGCATGGAAGGAAGCTATACTAATACCAGTCCCAAAGAAAGGAAAAGACCTGGAAGAACCAAATGGCTATCGACCTATCAGTCTACTTAGCTGTGTAGGAAAATTAATGGAACGCATTATCAATGGCAGGCTAACATGGCATCTGGAAGAAAACAAACTCTTAACACCACACCAAGCAGGATTCAGAAAGTACAGATCCACTGAAGATCAAATAACCTATATAGCTCAGGAAATAGAGGATGCCTTCCAAGAGAAAAAGCACACACTAGCAGTCTGGATAGATTTAGAAAAAGCATTTGATAAAGTATGGAAGGAAGGACTGAAAGTAAAACTGCAAAACATGCATGTTTGTGGAAAAATGTATAAATGGATCAGCCACTACCTTGAGAACAGAACTGCCAGGACAAAAGTACAAGGACAAACAAGCAAAATGATGCTGCTGGAGCAAGGTGTCCCCCAAGGAGGAGTTCTTTCACCAACATTATTCCTAGCATATATAAATGACATCACAGAAAATTTTCCAGCCAGAGTACACACATCCTCCTTTGCAGATGACCTAGCCATATGGACATCTGAAGAATATATTAGTACAGCTAACAGCAGAATACAGCAAGCCTTATTAGCGCTAGAGGACTGGTCAAAATCATGGCTAGTGAAGATAAGTGAGGAGAAAACAACATGCACAGTGTTCTCCCTCTCAAATAAAACTCAGCAACCTAAGCTGGTATTGAATGGAAAAATATTGCGCCATGAAGAAAATCCAAACTATCTAGGAGTCACCTTTGATCGTCGCCTGACATGGAAAACACAGGTTGAGAAAAATCGAACAAGAGCAAGGCAGAGAATGGCAATCATGAAAAAGCTTGCTGGTACAACGTGGGGAGCAAATGAGAAAGTTCTCAAGAAGTTATATACTGGACGGGTGAGGCCAGTACTGGAATATGGCATTGCAGCTTGGGCAACAGCAGCTAAGTCAAACTTTAACAAAATAAGTAGAGTCCAAAACCAAGGAATGCGAATCATAACTGGAAGCCTGAAGACAACGCCTATTAATGAACTAGAAAAGATCACTTGTTTACAACCAATGCAGGATAGAAGAGATAGCAGAGCCCAGCAACAAGCAGAAAAATTTAGAAGATTGACAGACCACCCTATGTACAACAGATTTAATGGTTTTGGAAAGGGAAGACTGAAGCGTAGCAACTTTGTAGAAACTGCAAAACGAAGGATTAGGGCAGATCCTATACTTAACATATCAACAGTCAAGCCCATACACAATGCACACAAGTTCCCAGCTTGGAGACAGCAGCAACTGCCTGAGATGATAGAAAACATTCCTGGTATTGAGAAAAAGAACACTCAGCATGAAACCGAAAGAAGAGAAATAACCCTAAACTACATAAAAGAACATTACCCAAGCAGGAATTGGACCCATGCATATACAGATGGATCAGCCAAAAATTCAATAGAGAATGGAGGAGGAGGAATTCTCCTAAATTTAAAAAATGGAGTGAAAAAAACACATTCAATGGCAACTGGAAAATTTTCAAGTAACTTCAAAGCGGAGGTAGAGGCTCTGAAAACTGCAGCAGAAATGCTCCTGATGGAGGAAAATAAAGAGAAGCAAATAGCTATCTTCACAGATGCAAAGTCAGCTGTCTCAATACTGAAGAGCAATAACAGCACAGAACTAACTGACCTAAGAGCAGCACTCCATGGTCTATGCCAGAAATCCAAAAATGTTGTAATACAGTGGATCCCATCACATTGCAGTATACCTGGAAACGAAGAGGCTGACAGACTGGCAAAAGAGGGCGGACGACTACCACAGCCTGACATAGACATAACCTATAATGAGGCAAAGAGGTTGATAAAAAGCACTTATAGAACCAAATGGGAATCAGAGCATCCAGGCCATCAGAAGGATGATGCATATTACAAACTCGACCGAAGAGAACAAGTAGCAATCTTCAGACTCCGCACAGGACATAACAGGCTGAAATACCACTTGTTCAATAAACTAAAGATAGGAGATACCGATGAATGTAATTGTAGAACTGGAAAAATGACAGCAAAACATTTGCTGCAGGATTGCCCAACGTATGCAGAACAGAGAAAGATATTTTGGCCCACACCTGCTTCATTTGAGGACAAGCTCTATGGAGATATCAACAAGCTAAAGTTGACCGCAGCTTACTTAAACTACATACAGGTTGACATTTAAAGGTGCATGAAGACCCAGAGGCATGAAATGGAATATTGCTTGGATAGCAAATCCATTATGTGGAAAGTCCAAATCGAAAGCTCGCTGTGTGGGCTTCATAAAAGGTGGAAAAGTGTCCTAGTGGCACGAAATGGAATATTGCTTGGATAGCAAATCCATTACGTGGAAAGTCCGAATCAAAAGCCCATTGTGTGGGCTTCATAAAAGGTGGAAAAGTGTCCTAGTGGCATGAAATGGAATATTGCTTGGATAGCAAATCCATTACGTGGAAAGTCCGAATCAAAAGCCCACTGTGTGAGCTTCATAAAAGGTGGAAAAGTGTCCTAGTGGCACGAAATGGAATATTGCTTGGATAGCAAATCCATTACATGGAAAGTCCGAATCGAAAGCTCACTGTGTGGATGTCATCTGCAGACTGCATACTTCTGGTTTCCGGAAGAACAGCCTATGGTGAACGGAAGGCCCAATATACGGAAGTGAGGCTAAGCAGCCATGTGCAGGACGTGACGATTCCTTGGGTGAGCCCAGTATCAGAGCGCTATGTATCGGCTCTGCAATTATGGAAGCCTCCTTGGATGGCGGGGAATGCCCATGGTCTGCCCCTGCCTTCCCTTGAGGGCTGACCAGGATCTTTGGCTGTTCTATATGGGCCAGCTAGGATGGGGGATAACACCACAACAGTGAGAGTCAAACGTCCTAAGAAACCCCCGGGAAGGTTAACCCAGTCAGCAAATGCCCGCAGAAGTCGGATGTGTCGGCCTAACGGCGCAAGAACGCAGCTCTGCTGTAAACAGGCACAACGCAATCACATCCGAAAAAAAAACTCCGGATGAACGAAGAAGAAGAAGAAGAAGAACGTATAATCATTAGCATTGGGACTCTTCTCTGGCTGTTGCAGATGAGGACGGAGCATATATGGGAATGTCCCGAGTGCTGTGATGTCAGTTCTTGACTTAACTCTTCCAGGTGATTCACAGCTAATCATCCCAGAGGATAAGAATATCATGAAAACGTCATGCGTAAACCGTATTACGTTTGTTTTGTTTACGTGAATAGATCAGGGAAGCCATGTTACCATAGTGGCTGCATGCTCGCCAGCTTGCCCGGTACTTCACATAGTGGTTGGATGCTCGCCAGCTTGCCCGGTACTTCACATAGTGGCTGGATTCTCGCCAGCTTGCCCGGTACTTCACATAGTGGCTGGATGCTGGCCAGCTTGCCCGGTACTTCACATAGTGGTTGGATGCTCGCCAGCATGCCCGGTACTTCACATAGTGGCTGGATTCTCGCCAGCTTGCCCGGTACTTCACATAGTGGCTGGATGCTCGCCAGCTTGCCCAGTACTTCAAATTTGCATCAGGGCAGACTTTTACAATTGACCTAGACTCCCAGCTTAAACTAGGTACAAGGAATTGTCTGGGAACTAAAGGTGGCCATGTGATACTGATCACATGACCTACTTAGTGTTGACTGGTCTAGAGGAATGTGAGTCTAGCACTATATGCCCAGTGCATATTGAAGCGTGTAAAAGGGTCCTTATTTTAATATAGAGGAGATGTTCCTGCATATACATTCAGTGATGATAGTACATTTGTTATTTTAATATAGAGGAGATGTTCCTGCATATACATTCAGTGATGATAGTACAATTGTTATTTTAATATAGAGGAGATATTCCTGCATACACATTCAGTGATGATAGTACAATTGTTATTTTAATATAGAGGAGATGTTCCTGCATATACATTCAGTGATGATAGTACAATTGTTATTTTAATATAGAGGAGATGTTCCTGCATATACATTCAGTGATGATACTACAATTGTTATTTTAATATAGAGGAGATGTTCCTGCATATACATTCAATGATGATAGTACAATTGTTATTTTAATATAGAGGAGATGTTCCTGCATATACATTCAGTGATGATACTACAATTGTTATTTTAATATAGAGGAGATGTTCCTGCATATACATTCAGTGATGATAGTACAATTGTTATTTTAATATAGAGGAGATGTTCCTGCATATACATTCAGTGATGATACTATAATTGTTATTTTAATATAGAGGAGATGTTCCTGCATATACATTCAGTGATGATACTACAATTGTTATTTTAATATAGAGGAGATGTTCCTGCATATACATTCAATGATGATAGTACAATTGTTATTTTAATATAGAGGAGATGTTCCTGCATATACATTCAGTGATGATACTACAATTGTTATTTTAATATAGAGGAGATGTTCCTGCATATACATTCAGTGATGATACTACAATTGTTATTTTAATATAGAGGAGATGTTCCTGCATATACATTCAGTGATGATACTATAATTGTTATTTTAATATAGAGGAGATGTTCCTGCATATACATTCAGTGATGATACTACAATTGTTATTTTAATATAGAGGAGATGTTCCTGCATATACATTCAGTGATGATACTACAATTGTTATTTTAATATAGAGGAGATGTTCCTGCATATACATTCAGTGATGATACTATAATTGTTATTTTAATATAGAGGAGATGTTCCTGTATATACATTCAGTGATGATACTATAATTGTTATTGCTCTAGCAACTTATCACCAAGCAGAATCGTAAGCTGTGTGCCGGCGCCTGCCTCTTGTTGTCCTGCAAGCTGAATGACATTAAGGGACCAGTTCTGACTAAACTGATAGAGGTGAGCTCTTTCATCAGTTGCCCTCTTCTTTTATATACATATACATGTTTGCGTGTGCCGCGCACACATGTGTGTGCGTGTGCACGTCCATGTGCCCTTCCATTCATCTGTTTGTGCGTGTGTGTGCCTGCATGCGCACGTTTGTGAGTAGGCATGTATGTATGTCTCATAACAGCTTATTCCATATTGTGGACATAGTTGGCATTCATATTATTATGCCCACTGCTACATGAATTTAACATATACAGTGTGTAACATATAATTGCTGTGTGAAAAATGAGTGGTTGGAGGGGTAAATGGAAAAGAAGCCTGTGTGCCCATTGTGTGACCTTTGAAAATAAAACTCATTCATTTGTTTGTTCATTTAATTTCTTCTTTTTCACCTTTTCCAGTTTGCACTCCTCATTTCATATTCTTCTTCACCTTTTCCAGTTTGCACTCCTCATTTCATATTCTTCTTCACCTTTTCCAGTTTGCACTCCTCATTTCATATTCATCTCCTCTACCCTCTACTCGTTTTATTTTCCTTCTCTCCTCATTCTGTGCTTTTTCTATCTTTCTGTTCACCCCCTATTTTCTTGTCATTGTTTCTGAGTCTGCAATTCTCTTTATTCAAGGACAGTCTGGTCTGTTTTATTTATAATTAATGATCTTACTCCATGTGGCAGTACCTAGCCTGGAAATGAGAGAGCTGATCGACTAGCTAAGGAAGAAGCAATAGAAGTACAACCTGATGTACCTGATATATACCGTCAGAGAGCTCCTGTTTGCTGATGATGGCGCTCTATACACCAACTCAGAGGCGGTCATGCAACACAATGTTTCAGCTTTCTCACATGCCTGTGCCAACTTTGGGCTCAATATCAACTTGGAGAAGACTGTAGTTATGTACCAGCCAGCTCCAGGGAATAATCACTGTCCCGAATATCAAAGTGAATGGTCATAGACTAAGTGTTGTGGACAAATTCACCTATCTTGGCAGCACTGTGTCACAAGCTGCCACAATTGATGACGAAGTGAATGCAAGAATCTCCAAGGCCAGTGTGGCCTTTGGCAGACTGTACAAGAATGTATGGGACAGAACTGGAATAAGCCTGCAAACAAAGCTAAAGTCTATAAAGCAGGTGTATTATCCACACTGCTATATGCTTGTCAAACCTGGACTGTTTATCAGCGACAGGCTAGGAAATTAAACCACTTCCACACAGTCTGCCTAAGGAAGCTACTGAAGATTAAATGGCAAGACAAGATCCCAGACACTGAAGTCCTAGAAAGAGCATCCATGCCCAGTATACACACTCTACTGATGAAAAATCAGATTGGCTGGGCTGGTCACTTGACTCGCATGCCAGATCACAGGCTCCCTAAATGAATTTTTTACAGCGAACTGCGTTGTGGTAAACGCTCCCAAGGTGGCCAGAGGAAACGCTTTAAAGACACTCTGAAAATCTCTCTGAATGCTTTTGGAATTCATCATGACACCTGGGAGACTGCAGCCAGAGACCGAAATTTGTGGCGTGCATCATTACACAAGGGTGCAGTCATGTGTGAGGCAACCAGGACTGCAAGAGCTGTAAAGAAAAGGCAGGACAGAAAAACCACTGCAGGAAATCCTCCTCCAGAAACGTCTTTGTCCACATTGTCAAAGAACATTTCGAGCCAAAATAGGCCTTATCAGCCATCTTAGAACCCACGGCTCCATACTTTCAACCCCACTGGATGAAATGAATGGTCATCATCATTCTTGATGGACAAACAACAACACCTGTTATATACCACTAAAAGGAAAGAATTATCAAATTAGTTAGAAAGCCACCAAAACATACTCAAGATGACTACCACGTTATGGACAGACCTGAACAAGTCATTATTCTGCAGCTCAGAACAGCTCACAGTAGACCTAAGCAAACACATGTATACAAAATGCACGATTGGTGAAACAGCCATGTGCACATGTGGATTGATGACACAGACAGCAAATCAGATACTCTAAAACTGCCCGAAATACAACATATCTAGGCAAACCTTCTGGCTGGAAGATAAACTCTATGGACCACTGAGTGAACTGAGTTGAGCTAAGAACTGACATCACTATACTCAGGACATTCCAATATGCGTTCCACCCCAAGTTCAACTAAAAAAGACAGTGAAATTCATACAAGAGACAAAGTTGCAGTTATAGACAAATTTCAAGCAAATGAAAGAAGACAAAGAAGAAGTTCCTAGCCCTTTTAGATTTCCTTCCATCCTTTTTGTTATTACTTTATTTTGTTTGCTGAATGCTTATTGCTTATTTACCTTTGACATCTCAATCCTTTGCCAGTTCCCCTGCCTTGTCCATTTGTATGCTTAGTTTACCTTTGGCATCTCCTTCGCTGGCCAGTTCCTTGTCACATTTGTATGCTTAGTTTACCTTTGGCATCTCCTTCCCTGGCCAGTTCCTTGTCACATTTGTATGCTTAGTTTACCTTTGGCATCTCCTTCCCTGGCCAGTTCTTTGTCACATTTGTATGCTTAGTTTACCTTTGGCATCTCCTTCCCTGGCCAGTTCTTTGTCACATTTGTATGCTTAGTTTACCTTTGGCATCTCCTTCCCTGGCCAGTTCTTTGTCACATTTGTATGCTTAGTTTACCTTTGGCATCTCCTTCCCTGGCCAGTTCTTTGTCACATTTGTATGCTTAGTTTACCTTTGGCATCTCCTTCCCTGGCCAGTTCTTTGTCACATTTGTATGCTTAGTTTACCTTTGGCATCTCCTTCCCTGGCCAGTTCTTTGTCACATTTGTATGCTTAGTTTACCTTTGGCATCTCCTTCCCTGGCCAGTTCTTTGTCACATTTGTATGCTTAGTTTACCTTTGGCATCTCCTTCCCTGGCCAGTTCCTTCCCTGGCCAGTTCCTTGTCACATTTGTATGCTTAGTTTACCTTTGGCATCTCCTTCCATGGCCAGTTCTTTGTCACATTTGTATGCTTAGTTTACCTTTGGCATCTCCTTCCCTGGCCAGTTCTTTGTCACATTTGTATGCTTAGTTTACCTTTGGCATCTCCTTCCCTGGCCAGTTCCTTGTCACATTTGTATGCTTAGTTTACCTTTGGCATCTCCTTCCCTTGGCCAGTTCCTTGTCACATTTGTATGCTTAGTTTACCTTTGGCATCTCCTTCCCTGGCCAGTTCTTTGTCACATTTGTATGCTTAGTTTACCTTTGGCACTTCCTTCCCTGGCCAGTTCTTTGTCACATTTGTATGCTTAGTTTACCTTTGGCATCTCCTTCCCTGGCCAGTTCCTTGTCACATTTGTATGCTTAGTTTACCTTTGGCATCTCCTTCCCTGGCCAGTTCCTTGTCACATTTGTATGCTTAGTTTACCTTTGGCATCTCCTTCTCTGGCCAGTTCTTTGTCACATTTGTATGCTTAGTTTACATTTGGCATCTCCTTCCCTGGCCAGTTCCTTGTCACATTTGTATGCTTAGTTTACCTTTGGCATCTCCTTCCCTGGCCAGTTCCTTGTCACATTTGTATGCTTAGTTTACCTTTGGCATCTCCTTCCCTGGCCAGTTCTTTGTCACATTTGTATGCTTAGTTTACCTTTGGCATCTCCTTCCCTGGCCAGTTCTTTGTCACATTTGTATGCTTAGTTTACCTTGGCATCTCCTTCCCTGGCCAGTTCCTTGTCAAATTTGTATGCTTAGTTTACCTTTGGCATCTCCTTCCCTGGCCAGTTTCCTTGTCACATTTGTATGCTTAGTTTACCTTGGCATCTCCTTCCCTGGCCAGTTCTTTGTCACATTTGTATGCTTAGTTTACTTTTGGCATCTCCTTCCCTGGCCAGTTCTTTCTCACATTTGTATGCTTAGTTTACCTTTGGCACCTCCTTCCCTGGCCAGTTCCTTGTCACATTTGTATGCTTAGTTTACCTTTGGCATCTCCTTCCCACGCCAGTTCCCCTGCCTCGTCCATTTGTATACTTATTTACCTTTGGTAGTCTTGTTTCCTATGTCATGTTGGAGTACTCCTGCCTCTTACTTCCAGGAACCATGCCTTTCATTGCTGTTCTGGGACGCAGAGGTGTTTCCAAGGCACCAGGGCCGGGTTATATACTGGCCAAGACCTATTGACGCGTCCACGTCGAGCGTCCTGGGCAACAGGTCCCTTCAGGGTCCTGGCTAAAGTCAATAGGATCGCCGATTCCTCCGAAGTCGGAGAGTGTCTGCCTGTACGGCGAGGAACCACCAGTCTGCACACCAATAAGCCAGACATGGGACAACGGATACTCACGCAAAACTCAGGTCCTGTATGACATCACACTGATGTTGGACAACAGGATGCCTTCACTCGACATACAGGACTTCGCGTATGAGCTCAAGCCAACGAACACAAGCAAGCATTGCTGTTCTTACTGTTCATTTTTATCTACTACTAGCTGATGACCCGGCCCGGCGTCGCCTAGCCTCTGGCGGGGAGCATCACATCTACTATATATATAGTAGAATGCCTACCCCGAATTGTTGGTGCATTGTACTGTCTTTCATGTTGGCTGACAGGTGTTTTGTCTGCTCTAACTACAACTCTGTAGTCATTAGATAGCATTTGTTCAAGGGCAGTTCTGAACAATCTAATTAATTTGTTGTGTTGATCGAATAAATTTTGTAATGCAGTGACACTTTCTCGTTTAGTGCCTGTATTGAATCGACATCCTTGATCGATTACATGAAATAAATGTGAAGGTATTTGGGATCCTGCACGATGATAAATTTGCCCTTGAACTTTGAATGTTGGCATGTAAATCTCACGCATGATATTTGTTGCACCAAACGATGTCATTTGGAAACATGAATTGTACTTGCGTATGTTTGCCAAGAAATGTTTCGATTGGCTTGTCGGGTGGTGAATGTAATTGTGAAAATTTCACTTTTCCACCGACGCAGCACATTCCTGGTGTTTCATTCTTAAATTTGAGGGCGCTGCAATACATGCATAATTTACCCATTTTTCCAATAACCACACTTGGATGAAGACTAATTATAATTAGCATCGTAACGGAATGCACCAAGATTTAAATCAGTGCCCAGTGTTTGTCTGGATCGAGCAATGCGTACTCGAATGGTTTCCAGTCTTGCTTGCCATTGTTCGCCTGTTCCAGATGCTTGAGCAGTGCGTATTCGAACGATTTCCAGTCTTGCTTCTCATTGCTCGTCTGTTTCTGAAGCTCATAATGCCTTTTTCTTTCGTGCTTGAGGTATAGATCCACCAATCGCTTTCCATTTGGGTGGCATAATTGATTTAGTTTTGGACCCTGATCTAAAATATGTAAATAAAAATTGAAAATTAAATAAAAAAAAAAAATTGATAATATCTGTACAGCAGATGAACGCGCTTGAGCATCGCATACTCAAATGGTTTCCAGTCTTGCTTGCCATTGCGCGCCTGTTTCAGATGAATGTGCTTGAGCAGTGCGTACTCGATTGGTTTCTAGATGAACGTGCTTGAGCAGTGCGTACTTGATTGGTTTCCAGTCTTGCTTCCCGTTGCTCGTCTGTTTCTGAAACTCGTAATGCCTTTTTCTTTTGTGCTTGAGGAAAAATTGTTGATTTTAAACTAACTATTTCAGTTGGATCCGCGGGAGTGAGATCATCTGTACAAAATTTCATCTCAGTCGGATGGACCGTTTGGGAACGCATAAAGGACACACAAACAAACAAACATTCTCTTTTATATATATAGTAGGTATGTCCAAAGTATTATCCAAGAACATAATGAAGTACCTACCTGTATTTACTGAAACTGAAATTTGTATTTCATTTGTCCCCAGCACATCCTAGACGACCTACGTGTGAACCGTAAGGAACTGTTGCAGTACGAGATTGAGTGTCTAGTGGCAATTGAATTTTCCCTCCACATTCCAGACAGTGAAATTTATCCTCACTACCAGCGCCTTCTGTACAGATCATAACCAGAGACACCACTGACCTTCGTTGCCTAATTAGCTTTGGTCTGAGCAAGACTGTGTTATGCCCGCTTTGTAATTGTTCAGTTGTTTGTTAATAATTACAATTTATGTCGTTGTTAATTTGTAGTGTTACTGCCACAATAACTTGTGTTCAAAATAGCTTTCACTATTTTAATTTGTTTAAAAGCAACTTTCATCTCCATTGTAATGTACTAATTGTGTTTGTATTGATTTACACCTTGTTTACTGATCATCTTCTCGTTGATCACTGGCTTAGTTTACCACAAGAGACTTAATCCTATGGAGGCATTGTTGTGTCTACTTACAACCTCTGAATTGGATAATTATGATTTCTATCTTTTGTTTACTTTTCAAATCTTTTTGTATTATTTTTTACAGTAAGCTGAACCAAAATAATTTCTAGTATTAACAATATTAACAAAACACCTACTCAGGTTAAATACCTACCCAGGTTAAATACCTACCCAGGTTAAACACCTACCCAGGTTAAACACCCACCCAGGTTAAACACCCACCCAGGTTAAACACCCACCCAGGTTAAATGTCTACTCAGGTTAAACACCTACCCAGGTTAAACAATACCCAGGTTAAACTCCTACCTGAGTTAAACTCCTACCCGGGTTAAAATAACTACTTGGGTTAAACACCTACCTGGGTTAAACACCTACCTGGGTTAAACACCTACCTGGGTTAAACACCTACCTGGGTTAAATACCTACCCAGGTTAAACACCTACCTGGGTTAAATATCTCCTGGGTTAAACTCCTACCCAGGTTTAATACCTATCCGGGTTAAACACAGACTGGAAAAATTAATGTATTTACATTCTTCAACCAGATGTGTGTCTCAAATTTCAGCTGTAGTTGTCAGTTTCAGCTAACTTTTCCTCTGCGATACTTGACAATTGTTAATGAGTTACAGCATATTTTTATTCTATTCACAGCTGCACAAAGTTTGATGCTATTTGCTTGTGTGGTTAATAAGAAGGTGTTTACTTATCTTATTTTCTGTAAATTTTATTTTTATTGTGTGAACTATGTATTTTATATTTTGATATGCATTTTATTAGCAGATGACACTTTCTTTGAATGCTGACCTGCTCGTCTAATAAGTTGTTATCTGCGTAAGAAGAGTATATTGTGATCGATTTGTAACTGTTTGTTTTGTTATTACTGGCACCTTGCTGTCTTGACAGACAATAGTTGGTTCATTTGTGCTTCATAAAAGTAAGAAGAGTATATTGTGATCAATTTGTAACTATTTGTTTTGTTATTGCTGGCACCTTGCTGTCTTGACAGGCAATAGTTGGTTCATTTGTGCTTCATAAAAGTAAGAAGAGTATATTGTGATCAATTTGTAACTGTTTGTTTTGTTATTGCTGGCACCTTGCTGTCTTGACAGACGATAGTTGGTTCATTTGTGCTTCATAAAAGTAAGAAGAGTATATTGTGATCAATTTGTAACTGTTTGTTTTGTTATTGCTGGCACCTTGATGTCTTGACAGACGATAGTTGGTTCTTTTATTCTTCATAAAAGTAAGAAGAGTATATTGTGATCAATTTGTAACTGTTTGTTTTGTTATTGCTGGCACCTTGCTGCCTTGACAGGCAATAGTTTGTTACATTGTGCTTCATAAAAGGCTTACGTTATACATCCCCTTAGCATAAAGCCTGGGCTGAATTGTAGAGACCGTGTTTGGCCTGTTGTTATTATATAGTTTGAAAAATGGACAGTGAATAAACATGGTGAAATCTTACGTAGGCATTTGAGATGTGATGTTACTGAAAAATAACAAGAACCAGCTGGATTTATAAATTGGCAAACCAAGTTCTGGAAAATATAACAGAACAAAGAATTCTTCTTAAAGTAATCTAAAAATGAAGCCTTTTATGGCTTGGTCACACCCTAAGACGAAGAAACACTAAAGGAATCACTGGTGGGTACAGTACTTGGGGACAAGAGGAAGGGGCACTCATAGGTCAATATTTGTAAAACAGATTTATCAATGCAGACAAACATGGATTTAACAGACTGGCACAAGGCAGCTAACTATGAAATAGGATGATCAGGAAGATTTATGGCCAGCTTACGTACTGAAATACTTAATGATGAATTTTTTCGTTTTTGCATATTATGATTTATGTTGTATTTTGCAATTTTGTTCAGTATTATTCCATGCATTGTTTTTAAAATAACTTTCAGTATTACTAATTTGCACAACATTTTTTCGTTCAGTATTTTTCATTTTGATTGGGATTAACACTTTTTGTGCTAGTCTGTATTTGCTTAGAGATATTACACATGTTTTGGTACCTAACAGTTGTATATTGTCTGGTTTTGTAACACATATTGTGACACCATTTTTGCTGCCTTTCTGCTGAGGGACGAGGTTTTATAGAGAACCCCTTCTCCAGCCTTTTATTTTCTTTGTGGCCAGTTTAAGCTTAGCTCTTGGTTTCATCAGAAACTGTCCATCGCTTGTGCTCTAGCTGGTTCTGGAAAGTCCCAAAAGTCTGAAGCCATAGCATGTGGTCTCTGATACTTGTAGTGGCTACTAGTCTTCTTCCAATCTGGAGACATGGGCAAGCCATCTCATCTGAGACTGCTGCTTCTGGTCTACTGGGGCTAAATTTCAGGGTACTGTTTAAAGCAGGGACATGTAAGATAGTTGTTTGGAAATACTGTCACGGATTGTTGTACTATGTGAATACTATTGCCACATGTATATTTATGCAATGCCAGAACACCAACTGAATGGTTCCTAGATGTACGAGTTAAAAGCAGTCATCCACTTCAGTTGAAGAAAATACATATTCACGTTATATGTTCACATGTCTTCATGTCATTTGTCAGGATATCCAGTCAAAGAACTGGTATTCATTTTCTTGAAAATATCACTGCATCATACATTAGCTTTGTGACTCCCTATAAGCTCAGTTTTGTAGAATTATTGTGATGGTTAACTCTTGCCTTCTACATCCCGTCATTGAATCAAATGGTTTTACTTCCCGTAAAGCAGGTTATTTGTCCACTACCCATGTTTTACTAAGTTTAGACATTTTGTCAGAATAGTAGCATGGGTTTTGTGTTGCTTTATATCTTTATTTATTATTTTGCACTATTTTATGCATTTTATTAATAACAGGTTTGGATTGCTATTTAATTTTCTTTGTTCAATGTCAAATAACCATTTCCTAACTCAGTTATAAAATTTGCATTCCCCGCCAGGTATTTTCCCAATGCAAACGACATATCCAGAACATCAAGGACTGAGATCTGCAGTAAGATCATGCCTATAATACATGGCAAGGTGCATGATGACGGGCTGGGATAGGGCGTGATTCAAACAAACTGCAACTTTCATGAAGGCAATATGGGGGACGTGTTTCACTGTTTGTTTGCCCTTATCACATGAAGGCAATATGGGGGACATGTTTCACTCTTTGCTTGTCCTTATCACATGAACACATCTGCACTTCAAACTGTCATTTTGTTAAAAAAAACTTGATGCATCATGAGTTCCTCAAATTGTCTTCTAGCAGATTTTCCCAGGATCGAGATGACTAATTTTCTTAGGTGTTTGATTTGTACTGTACTGAATAAGTAATGGCTTTGTTTTAGCCTGAAGTTGTAAAACATGTACCTAGGTGTATTGCTTCTTCATTATGTGCCTTGCCAACTGGCATGGGTGATCATGCTTCTGTATATCTCACAATCTCCAACAGAATGTTACAGTTCATGTGATATCTTTCTACACCATGATGAAGTGTGGTTAAGAATATTCTCACTTTGTCTTCCTCTGTCTTATTTCCATGATTTGTTCGGTTGTTTCGATGTTTCAGTTTTTCTTTTCTCACAATGTGGCCAAAAACATTGACCACACCTTACTGATGTTTGTACTGTAGATTTATGAAAGAACAAACTAGCAAGAAAGTCACCTGATAATGCATGACTTCACTGCCAGACTTGCTTCTCCCTTAGGCTAAAAAGGATTTTGGACATCGCCTGCACTGAAGTTGTGACATATGAATAATTTCAAAGCCCACAGTGCTTTTGTAGGTGGATTTTTCTTCACATTTTGGAATTTTACCATGGAGGAAGCAAGCAAAACTTATTTTTTTTGGTTTTTATGATTCCCATCTGACAAAATGATCTCTCTCTCTCTCTCTCTCTCTCTCTCTCTCTCTCTCTCTCTCTCTCTCTCTCTCTCTCTCTCTCTCTCTCTCTCTCTCTCTCTCTCTCTCTCTCTCTCTCACCATGTGCAAACCCCTCCCTACACACACACACACACCCACCCACCTTTTATTGTCCAAGATGGAATAATGTTCATTTCTTAGAAATTAGGTGTGTATGTGAGAGAGAACAAATGAACAAACTTTATTTTATAGAGAGAGAGGGAGAGAGAGAGAGAGAACAGATCCTGTTAATAGGTTATAAACTGGAGTCATCCCAGTTAGCGGCCGATTTCATACCAATCTGACCCCCTGACCTAATATGTCTGAATACCTCAGCCTTCGACATCCCTGTGTACAACTCTTTGTTGATGCAAATTTTGCACCTTTTCACCATGTTACTATTTTCGTTAATTTTAAATAGCACATTCCTCATCCACGTTTGCCAAAGACAGTTGTCTGTGGTTGAGAAACATTGAGATAAATGTTGATTTTTCTCTCATACGATAAGCCTACCACTTATTTCATCTCATTGTTAAACACCTGCTTAGTTTACCATTTAACAGTTTACCAATCAGTCAAGGGCTAACTTGCAAAAACAAGGAATAAGAATGCATATGAAAATAAAGCCACATACTTAAAGAAAAAGAAAGACGTCTAGGCTACCAGAAAGGTATGATCAGTCCAGCGACAACTACCACTCGCTTGACTGGCATGGACAGATCACCATTCTGCACCTCAGCATGAGTCACAACCTGCTTCATCAATTCCTGTATAAGGTTTGTCTCTTGGCTGGCATGGACAGATCACCATTCTGCACCTCAGCATGAGTCACAACCTGCTTCATCAATTCCTGTATAAGGTTTGTCTCTTGACTGGCATGGACAGATCACCATTCTGCACCTCAGCATGAGTCACAACCTGCTTCATAAATTCCTGTATAAGGTTTGTCTCTTGACTGGCATGGACAGATCACCATTCTGCACCTCAGCATGAGTCACAACCTGCTTCATAAATTCCTGTATAAGGTTTGTCTCTTGACTGGCATGGACAGATCACCATTCTGCACCTCAGCATGAGTCACAACCTGCTTCGTAAATTCCTGTATAAGGTTTGTCTCTTGACTGGCATGGACAGATCACCATTCTGCACCTCAGCATGAGTCACAACCTGCTTCATAAATTCCTGTATAAGGTTTGTCTCTTGGCTGCAACATCATGCACATGTGGGCTAAGCGGACAGTCTGCTGTACATCTTCTGCAGGGTTGTCCTGTGTACAGCTTAGAGAAAGGTATACCAGTCCTGTGTACAGCTAAGAAAGATTTACCAGTCCTGTCTACAGCTAAGAAAGGTATACCAGTCTTGTGTACAGCTAAGAAAGATTTACCAGTCCTGTGAACAGCTAAGAAAGGTATGTGAGTCCAGTGTACAGCTAAGAATGATTTACCAGTCCTGTGTACAGCTAAGAAAGGTGTACCAGTCCTATGTACAGTTAAGAAAGATTTACCAGTCCTGTATACAGCTAAGAAAGATATACTAGTCTTGTGTACAGCTAAGAAAGATTTACCAGTCCTATGTACAGCTGAGATAGATATACCAGTCCTGTGTACAGCTAAGAAAGGTATACCAGTCCATTAAATGAACATTAAATTACAAGCTGTATGGAACTAAAGAGGAGCCCCAGAAACAGTTGAGTTCATCACGAGAGCTCACCTGATGGCATAATCATCACAGACTCCGAGGGATGGCCAGACGCAGAATCAGATTGTAACTGGTACCATTAGTGTTGGGACTCTTCACTGATTGTTGAATGTGAAGACGGAGTGTGTTTGTATGGGAATGTCCTGAGTGCTCTGATGTCAGTTCTAGACTCAACTCATCAAAGATTGTGATACCAAGAAAGAATATGAGGTACTGTGGTCATCTTGGTGCCAGATTTTTTTATGTGAAAGAAACAATGGCCATCACATCTCTTGTTTGGCATCCATTGTCAATAACATAATCTTAACACCACATTCCCAGCATGCCTTCATGTTACATAATCTGAATTTACTTTTACATTTTGATGCTATAGATAAGATTGAACTATATCAAGTGGTCAGTAAATGGCTGGGGAATCATGTTGCAATTGAATATTTTTGATACATTTTACATTTGTACATATTTAATCCAGGAAATCATTTATAGGCAAACACTGATGGATAGATGCAAGAAATTTTGAACTAATACCATTCCTTCACTCCTTCCTAACTACATGTGAGTGAAACCAGCATATCCTACTTATAAAATCATTTGTAGGCAAGCACTGATGGATAGATGCAATAAATCTTGGACTGATACCATTCCTTCACTCCTTCCTAACTACGTGCGAGTGAAACCAGCATATCCTACTCATAACTTAACTCCTTACATCCAATGTAGGCTGTTTCTACTAAATATATCCAAGGTCTTTCTGAGCCAGACATTTATGCTTTAACTTCTCCTACCCATCCATTTATCACTTGAATTCCATCCAGTCCAAAATGAGACAAAATATATGGGGCCGTATTTGCAAGCCTTTATGATGGGAGGCCAGTAATCATGGCCAGTAGCATTTATGGTTTGTTGGTTTTGTCCTGGTTATAATGCGTGCATATCGCCGGCATTACCTTGGGTAACAAGAAAATTATTTTGAAACAACAGAGACATTAAATGATCTTCAAATTAAAACTTGGATAGATGAAGATAGATGGGGGTAAATAGAGAGAGATTGTAGGATTGATAGAGAAAGAGAGATTAGGGGAGTGATGGAGAGAGAGAGAGATTAGGGGAATGATAGAGAGAGAGAGATTGGGGGAGTGATTGAGAGATTGGGGAAGAGAGACAATAGGGGAGTGATAGAGAGAAGGAGATTGGGGGAGTGATTGAGAGAGAAGGAGAGGTTGGGGGAGCGATTAAGTGATTGGGGGAGTGATAGAGAGTAATTGGGGGAATGATATAGAGAGAGAGCCTTGGGAGGAGGTGGTAATCCACAGAACAACTGGGACATCCTTCAAGAGTTAAAAGTAAACCCTGTTTCACAGTTTTAACTCCTATCAAGGCAAAGTGGTGAAGCCACCTGCCTAGTGCTACAAAGGTCAGAGGTTTATCTTCAGAAGCCCTCAATGGGTTCACGAGTGGAATTTTTCTTGGAGACCTGTTGTGGCCATCTCGGGAGTCATGTAGTTCATACTCTGTGCGACACTTTCAACAGGGCACTCTGTGGAAAGAAGACCACGCTGTACAAAATAGAACCCCAGGCTGAGGTCAGCATGGCAGAATGGATCAGATTAATTGCTCTTAAACTTCTGGTCTGCTGATGGTGAGGTAGTGGGTTTAATCCCTATATTGGTCAGGTGGACTAAAATATTGACTTCTCATCCTTGACTTGGTTTAGTTTAAAGTAACAACTTGGGAAGAGTTAAGCAGTTGTTATGAAAACTGGTCACTGCTATATAGTTTATTTTAGAGCAATAAGTGTGTCCTGTAGTATCAGTAATGTGAATTGTATATACATTTGCATATATATGTCATGTATACCTACCTACATACATACATAAACATACATACAGTCATGTTTTTATACATGTGTTTGTACACATAATCTGTGTTGTTGAAGATATTACTGCCAGATTTCATATGGAATAATGTTATTCTGGCCTAATTTGTAAGTACACTATTTTGTAAGTACACTACTTTGTAAGTTCATTACTTTGTAAGTACAATACTTAGTAAGGATACTACTTTGTAAGTACACAACTTTGAAAGTACACTACTTTGTAGGAACACTAATTTGTAAGTACACTACTTTGTATGTGCACTACTTTGCGCTACTATTGAAGACCCATTTTCAGTAGTTGGTAACATTCTCAACAAAGAGTTTAACTGCTATTATATTTGTATGGCTAATTCCTTCTGAACTGAGCTTTCAAACATTGGTGTCATAGACAAGAAAATATTTGTCTATGTTCTCTTGGACTGTTTTCTTAAACTGGGAATGTATGTATCATAGAGCGCATGTTTTGATATTTGTCTCTTTTTTTTATTTTTTAAATTGTAGATGTATCATGAGGTGAGAAAATATTCATTTGAATGTTCTGATCTTTAGATATATTCTTAAATTCAGGACACATTATAGAACAAGAAATTATATTACTAGTGTAAACATTGAGCTATTCAGCTCATTTCAGAAATTGCAAACATATAAAATAGACATTTGATCATACATGTAGGAGATTCTGTAGAATAAGAGGACATATTTGCTGGCTGGAGTGTTGAGGTATTTAGTCATAAATGTTGAAACTTCTTTAGAACAAGAGTGCATGTTTACTGGCTGGAATGTTAAGATATTAGATCATAAATATGGAAACTTCTCTAGAACAAAGAGAACATATTTGCTGGTCAGAATGTTTATCTATTTAGTCATGAATGTGGAAGCTTATATAGAACAAGAATGGGTATTTACTGAATGAAATGTTTACACATCTTTATTAACTCCTTCCGTTAGATAACAAATATGAAAACTGTTGTTATGATATTGCTTAAACATACATACTATACTATTGTAGATACTGACATGAAATTTGTAATCATTTTAATGAAACAGTTAACCTAAATACTGTATTTCTATTCTCAATGATTAGTCAATTATAGAATCAAAATGTTGTATAGAACAAATGTTCCGTCCATGGACTTGAATCGGATTTTCTAGACATACGTTAACATATACAGTTATATTTTACCAAGAAACATCTGCCAAATATTGAATCTGGTTGTTTCATATTTTTGCATTTACTTAAACCACTTCCATGTTTCTTCCCCCCCCCCCCCCCCCCCCCCCCCCCCCCCCCCAACCCATGACATGCCAGCTTCATTACTGGTTCTGTATATATGTGAACACTATTAGCACATACATTTATTATTTGTATGTTGTTCATTTTGCATTTATTTGTCTCAAATATTTCCCTTCTAATTTCAGTTTTGTTTAATGTGCTCTATTGGCACTTGTTATATATATTAGATTGGTGTTTTTATGACATGTATATCGTGCCCGCAGTCATGTTTGTACTTTGATTACTGGTGCACGAAATGAGGCAACTGAAACAAGAAATGTGGTTTGAACCCTAGTCTTTTGTTTGTCCAATCGGCAGGTTGACTTATGCACCGCTGTATGTAATGTGCTTATTTGACATGCTTACTTTTTATTTGTGAACCATATCATCTTCCGCAATAAATTGGTAATTTTGCCTGTTTTCAGACTTTGGAGTAACTTTAACAGCACTACTCATTTGACAACACTACTCATTTGACAGCATAACCCATTTGACAGCACAACCCATTTGATAGAGCTGTGGTGGTGTAGTGGTTAACACACTTGCCTGCCAAATCAGTGGTCTGGGTTCATTCCCCTGCAGGCAGGATGATTTTTATTGACCCAGACAGCTCTGGGGTTGGCCTGGCCTCATTAAATGGGTACTAGACCATTTTCAGAATTTTCTGGGAAAGAAAGGAAGTGAACACCTCATCTCATGTCACACTTGTAATATGTGAAAGCTTAACACTTCACACTCCAATGGCAGTATGTGCTGTGGGACCACCTTTGTGCTAATTTGAAAGCACCATCCGTTTGACAGTACCATCCATTTGACAGCACTGTAATTTGACAGCACCATCCATTTGAAAGCGCTGTACAATTGACAGCACCATACATTTGACTTGCTTTTCAAACTGTTGTCGTAATAGGTTATTCAGTCCAAAAACATGCCACTCCACAGTTAATCTAATGTTGTAACTGGCAGAATATCTTGGGATATTAATGTTTCCCCTTGCCTTCTACATCCTAATGAAAGATTTACATGCTATTAATATTCTCTTATGATAACTTTTTTATAGCTGTTGTTACTGTTATATCCCTGCCCATAATAATGTTTCATAAATTTAAGTTGTAATTTCTGATGATTCCTCATGATGATTCGGCTGTCTGCATTAATGAGATAGCTGACTGAATTAAAGGGCACATTTTACTTAGGAAAAACACATATCAGAGAAGGTTGCTTATGTTTCAGAGAAGAGTGTTCATGTATCAGAGAAGGATGTTTATGGGTGGACTTATTGATTATGATATGTGTTCAAACAGCGTTTTTTGGTCATGTGATGAGAAGAGAGGCATTGGAGAACATCATGACAACTGGAAAGATCAAGGGGAAGAGAGGCAGAGGCAGAACAAGAGAAATGATGCTGGATAGATTGAGACGGCATGGAGGAATGTCATCAGCAGAATTGATCCAGAACACCAAAGACAGATCTATGGAGAGTCATGAACGCCTACGCCAGCTGGCATGGCACTTGATGATGATGATTTCTTGTTGTTGTTCAGTCTTCAGGTACATGATCTTATGCAGATATTTGAGATCATGACTCTCCTATCCTCTCTTTCATATGATATCCTACTGAATTTGGTGTTGCTTGTATTAGCATTTGCGACACTTTCTACATACATCTTTCTCTGTCTTCTTCTGTCCCTGTTGCCTGGTATGTTCCCACCTAAAACTAGTTTCTCTGATCCATCTCTTCTGTTTATGTGGTCTATACATTTCACTTGTCTTTCCTAGTGGGTGTGTTGGTGTAATGGTTAGGACATTACATTGTGACAGGGGTTGCGTGTGATCAGGCCAGGGCTCGATGTCAGCTCTCAATGTTCGCTGAGGGAGGGACAGACTG
Organism: Cepaea nemoralis; assembly: GCA_014155875.1. Taxonomy (NCBI): domain Eukaryota; kingdom Metazoa; phylum Mollusca; class Gastropoda; order Stylommatophora; family Helicidae; genus Cepaea; species Cepaea nemoralis. The sequence continues at coordinate 95,105 of JACEFZ010026070.1, forward strand.
GCCATCTGTTCCTCCGTACACACAGACCCACAACAATATGATTGCGCCAACACTTCACATACCCACGGCAGATTCCCTCTTTTTGTGTTTAATATTATTATTTGTTGCCCGGTGTTTAAGCTGTCCACATGCTTCTCTCTCTGTCTTCCTCTGCCTCTCATGTCTTGTATTTTCCTATGTTAGGCTAATTTCTCTGTTCTAACTCTTCTGATGATGTGCAACATACATTTCACTTGTTGTTTTTTTCCTTGTGTTGAGGAGTGATTCTGTGACACCTGCAGATCTCACTACCACATCTGTGAGTTTCATGCCCATCCACAATCAACAGCTGGGAAACATAACATCAACACAAACTACAAATAACTATCAGGAGACGGGCAGGATTGGAGATTTGTGATGTCCGATGTCTGCTCCATACCAGGGTGGACAGGGTGGTTGAATATGTACCCAGTTTGCTTTACTTGGGATCCGTGGTAACACAGTAGCTTGAGCACTTGCCTGCCAGCCTGGTGATCATGAGTTCAAATCCCCCATTTGGCTGATTGTAGAAAGTAACCTGGCTCCTGGATCAACCCAACCTAAAATGGGAACCAGGAGATGTTCTAGACAGTAGAGGCTACTTCACCTATCAAGTATTGTCTGGTCTGTACAAATATGGGTTTAGCACCACATACCTTGGGTCTAGCACCGTGCACCCTTTGCACGTTAAGCTGTGTAAAAGGATGCTGTGTTTTACTCACCACATGCCCTTTCTGCTTCAACGTGTGTGTGAAGGTCCTTTACTTTAACTTGGTTGACTCATTACATGGACATTTTGTGCAATATGTAATCAGGTCTGTTTGTGTCTGAAGTAACTGAATACCAAACAGTGACAGTTGCAGTCTCTAAACAACCACCAATGGACACTTGTAATGATGACCGTATATTTCTGTTGATACTGCTATAATGAGGAGTGGCTGGCTGAGTGCTAGAATGCTGAATTCTCCTTCAAGAGACCCAGGTTTGAATCCTCAGTAAGGCATGGATTTTTTTCTGTTGAGGGAAAAAAGGACAACCCTAACCTGCAGTTTGCGGTGACTGCACTAGCCTGGCAGCCTTAATTCCTCAGGCTCAAGACCCCCTGCCATACACCACAAGGTACTATATAGGCAGTAAATGACAGTTTTTTGACTGCTATAACTGAGATGTATGGACTTAGGGCATCAGTCTCTTAGATCTATAGACGTGGATTCTCAACTATGGTTGGGCAAAGGATTTGTGTCAGTTGGGTTGTAAAGTAGAAAAACACCTGGCCTGTGCCTAGTGTTTTGTGACTGACTGGACAAGTGGTTGTTATACCTGAGCAGTTGGTGAACATAAAAAATTGTTGCAATAAAAGCCGTGATAATGTTGCTTTTTTGTATGTTTTGTTTTTAAAAAATATCATGACTTCAGTCTTTGTAATGGTTCTCTATAGTTTGTCAATTTTTTCCATAACTCACTAATAATGATTTAATTACCTGTCATAAACACATTAATATCAGTTGCAAGGGAAACCCTTGAAATAATATTAGGAACTATTTTGCAGGTATTGATAAGCATGCTTTTTGGTAACCAGTCTTCTTCAAAAATGGTGTTCTTGTTTCTCATTTTGTCATCCATTGGGTTGTTTATTCTCTTCTGTGATCCTTATGTGAATCATTAGCACTTGACCACAGCTGATTTTTAAGTGTCAATATGTTGGCACAGGAAATATGCAAGCTCTCTGTACTCTGACTTGTGTTCTTCCATATTTTCTTCTTTCCATTGCTTCCTGGGTTATCCTCTCACTTTGTATCCTGATGTTCTCATGTAGAACATTTTAGCCACTGGCTGCTCTTGTTCTGTTCTATCTAAATGTACAAATTATTTCATTCTTTGTTTTGTTCTGTAGAGTCTGTGAATGGTGTTATTCCTACACTTTTGCTTATTTGTCTCTCTAGCTCTTTTTGTTTTTGCAGCTGCGTTTCTTACGCACCTCATCTCAGGTGTTGTGATTTTATGCCTTTGTGTTTCTAGGATTGTTCATATCTGACACTGGTAACACAGCATTGGGACAAGCTTTTTTTTTAATGCATATAAATATTTGGATATTTTAGGATTCATGATTTTTGATTGTCGCTGTTTCTTTTACTGTTGTAATTTTCTATGCATCTGCAAAGAAGGTAAGTCTGCCATTGCTTTCTTGGCAGTGGCCAAGTGGTAGTGAATTCTCTGATCTCTACTTCTTCCCTCTGCTTCTGCAAGTGCCAGTCAATACCTGCAAATTTGTATCTCTATTGTATCATATAATATTGTCTTTCAGCATGTTGGTTTCCTCACAGATATTGACAGTCATAAGTAAACACACATGTATTTGTAGCGTGAACTGTATGTTCAGCAAAATGGTGGCCAGCCGCTGAACTAACCAGGTTGCCTTATGCAGTAATACGTGGCTGTTGGTTTTCTAGTGACTGCCGCTTCCATCGACCATGAACTGTATTATTCGTGGCGGACTTTTGCGTTGGAATTCTGGTAGCATCATTATGCATAGTAAACCTCTGCGGGCTGGTTGGTTTGTTGAGACGCCTGTCTGTTCCACTTTTCACATGGGGCAGTGAGGAGCATTTTGTGTGATACTCACTGGCAGAGACAAGAGCATTATGGGGCGACCCTTTGCTGTGAAGTCAGAACTGCGACTAACATGTATTGTTTGGTGATTATTGAAGTAGAAAAAAGAACATATTTATGTGGCCTCAAAGGGTTCCCCAATTGATATTTATGAGTACCAGATATTGGGCATTATAACATCTGAGGAATATAGAATAATCTATTCTCGTGGAGAGAAACAACAGTGAGGAGTAGCAATTATAATGGATACAGAGAGATCAAAATCGATCAAAGGATATTGGACTGTATCAGACAGTGTTACTGGTGAAGCTGAGTGGAAGACCTTTTGATGTCAACGTCATACAAGTTTATGCACCAACAGCAGATAGTAGTGATGACAGCATTGATGAATTTTATAATGATTTAGAGAAAGCCTTCAAGAAATGTAAAAATTCTGAAGTAAATATCATAATGGGTGACTGGAAGGCCAAAGTTGGAAATCAACAGGACGGATGCATAGTAGGCAAGTATATACTAGGGGAAGAGAATGAAAGAGGTTGCAGACTTGTACAGTGGGAAAAAGAGCATAATGTGATTATTGTAAACACCTGGTATAAACAGCACCCCAGGAGATTATGGGCATGAAGGAGTCCTGATCATAAGATCAAAAATAAGATTGATTACATTCTCATCAGTAGAAGATTTTGAAATGCCTTAAAAGTCACAAAAACTATACCAAGCGCAGACTGCTACAGCGACCATAGATTAATCTTAAGCAATTTACATATAAAATTAAAGAAAGTCAAATATACACCAAGAAACACAAAATTTGATCTACAGGCACTGAAGAGTGAGGAGATAAAAGATAAATTCAACGTAGAGGTAAAGAACAGATTTGATGCATTGTCCGATATGGAAATATTATTTCAAGATGTCAACGACCAATGGGAAATCTTAAAGAAATCAGTCAACCAAGCTGCAGAATCAACCATCCCAAAAATAAAGATAATAGGACGCAAGAAATGGATGACGGAAGACATCTTAAAACTGACTCAGAAAGTATGCTGAGGAAGGTGAGGGCACGCAAGCTTCGGGCAGAGTGGCTTGCTTCGCTTCAGAGGTCACGGATGGCAAGCATCACCTGGATCTTTCTCCGGGGCATTCCGGTGTGCTGGGGAATGAACAGGCGGACAGATTGGCTGGCTCTGCAAAACTTGGTGGAGTATTGGTGCATGACAAGGCAGACGTGGTTGCGGCCTTGTGGGAGCACGTGTACACCACGGAGGAGCAAATGGATCACCATGGTCTGGCAAGAATGAGACAGCGAGGAGTGACTAGGGGATCTGGCCAACGCTCAACGCTCAGAGAAAACGCAAGACGGACATATAATCAGATTGCTACTGGTACTATTAGTGTTGGAACTCTTCGCTGTCTGCTGGGGATGGGGACGGAACACTTATGGGAATGCCCCGAATGCTGTGATGTCGGTTCCTAAATCAATCAATCAATCAATCTTAAAACTCATGGAAATAAGAAGAAATAACAAAAATAACAAGGAAAAATATGAAGAGATTCACAGGAAAATTAGGAAGCTATGCAAAGAGGCAAAAGAAACGTGGCTTGAGGAAAATTGCAAGGAAATTGAAAACCAACACAACACACGGAATACCAAAGTATTACACAAAAGAATTAATGACATCACTAACAAAAGAACACACACATCAACGGGTTGCCTAAAAACCAAAAATAGCAAAATCATAATAGAAAAAGATCAGATTTTACATACGTGGTCAGATTATGTGAAAGACCTTTATGATGATACAAGAGAAGAACAATGTGATCTCATCGGAATAATAATGAAGGACCATCAATTTTGAAGATGGAAGTCCAGAATGCTCTTAACCATATGAAAACTGGAAAGACCCCGGGTACAGATAGACCCCGGTCACAATAGAAATTATCAAGGCCTTAGAAGAATATGGAATAGACCAAGTCACCAGACTGCTGAACGCAAAATACGATACTGAAGATATACCTCCTGAATTATGTAATTCTATATTTATTGCAATCCCGAAGAAATGAGGAGCCTTGGAATGTGATCAACATCGAACAATTAGTATAATGAGTCACATCACGAAGATTTTGCTAAGAATTATCATGCAAAGAATTAGGAAGAAAATACAACCTGAAGTAGCGGAAGAACAATATGGGTTTGTAGAAGGCAAGGGTACAGTAAATGCTGTGTATATACTGAGAACATTAATTTAACGTCCAATAGAAGTAAACAAAGATCTATATCTTTGCTTTATTGACTACACAAAGGTTTTCGATAAAATGAGACATGTCAACATGGTAAGGATGCTTGAAGATCTACAAATTGATGGAAAAGACCTTAGACTTATAAAAGACATACATTGGAAACAACAAGCTGCCATCAGAATTGATAATGATATAATGATATAGGCCTATTAGAAAAGTTGTGAGACAGGGATGTGTAATGTCTCCAGATGTTTTTACTCTGTACAGTGAAAATATTTTCAGAAATATAGAAGATATGGAAGGAATAAACATTGGTGGAAGATACATCAAAACATTAGATATGCAGATGATACTGTCTTGATTGCAGACAATGAACAGGACCTGCGACATGTAGTAGATGCGGTTGTTGCACATAGTGAGCAATTAGGGTTAGAATTGAATAGTAAGAAGACACAGATTATGGTCGTCACTGGGAAGAAGGAAATGCCACAATGTTATATACGAGTAAATGGGCATATTCTTAAGCAAGTTAATCGGTACAGTTATCTCGGAACAGTCATAAAATCTGATGGGAGATGCCTTGAAGAGATTAGAACAAGAATTGCCATTATGAAGGTAGCCTTTTGCAAGAAGAAAAACACACTGACCAAAAAAATAATATCAATTGAAACAAGAAAAAGAGAATTGAAGTGCTACATAGAACCTGTATTTTTTTATAGATGTGAAAATGAGCAGACAAGCTGAAAAACATCTGATGGCAGTGAAAATGTGGTTTCTGAGGAAAATGCAAAGAATACATGAGGATATAGTAATCATGTAGTGTCGCCCTCATCAAGGCCCCCTGAAAAGCCTTGCCATCTCTGGCCATTTCTTCTTCCACATGCACCCTCATGCCCAAAGTGTCTGCAATGTCCTCCTGTTTATTTTTAGTTTAGTTTTAGTCGTTGGATCAACATCACGGCACACGGCTTAACCCATAAGTGCTCAGTTTTCCTCCTAACTCAATCCTGAGTCTGGAGAAACTCAGCTCAATGCACGAACTCCGTTGCATCGGTGAAGATCCTGAAATACTTTGGGTAGATTTTTAACTCAAAATTTTGCCCTGGCAGCGCCGTTTGGCTACTCTTTTTTGATTTCCAACTGCCAAGGGATTTTTTACATGCGCAACAATACACACGGGCGTTCGATCTCACTACCCAGAGACCAGGGGAAATTTTATTACTGGAAGTCCAGGTGGATTTTTTAAATAAATCCCGGTCCTCACCGGGGCCTGAACCCGGGACCTCCAGCACTCGAGGCGGACACCATACCTCAATATGCAGCTCCACCCCAGCCTCATCTTTCAGGGACCATGCCTTCCATCACTGTTCTCCCCCAGCCACTGTGACGTGGCTAAAGTATTTTAGTTTCTGAAACAGGACACCGTTCATAAGCCAGTTGTCTTCCCTGTTCAGATCTTTAGAATGTCAGTGGTTTTCTTCTACTTGGCCCATGATATTCTAAGAACTTTTCAGTAGCCTTTGAGATCAAAATCCCCAATTTTCATCTTTAGTGATAGCAAAATTGTCCATGACTCACATCCATATGTTACCACAGGAAAGATATATTTCCTAAAACATTTTATTTTAACTTGTTGTCATGCCTAACTTTGTTATATTCACAATGACTTAAACTAGGCTGTCATGTCTGACATTGTTATATTCACAATGAGTTAAACTAGGCTGTCATGTCTGACATTGTTATATTCACAATGAGTTAAACTGGGATGTCATGTCTGACACTGTTATATTCACAATGAGTTAAACTAGGCTGTCATGCCTGACATTGTTATATTCACAATGAGTTACTCTGGGATGTCATGTCTGACATTGTTATATTCACAATGAGTTAAACTAGGCTGTCATGTCTGACATTGTTATATTCACAATGAGTTACTCTGGGATGTCATGTCTGACATTGTTATATTCACAATGAGTTAAACTAGGCTGTCATGCCTGACATTGTTATATTCACAATGAGTTACTCTGGGATGTCATGTCTGACATTGTTATATTCACAATGAGTTAAACTGGGATGTCATGTCTGACATTGTTATATTCACAATGAGTTAAACTAGGCTGTCATGTCTGACATTGTTATATTCACAATGAGTTAAACTAGCCTGTCATGCCTGACATTGTTATATTCACAATGAGTTAAACTAGGCTGTCATGTCTGTCATTGTTATATTCACAATGAGTTAAACTAGGCTGTGATGCCTGACATTGTTATATTCACAATGAGTTAAACTAAGCTGTCATGCCTGACATTGTTATATTCACAATGAGTTAAACTAAGTTGTCATTCCTGACATTGTTATATTCACAATGAGTTAAACTAGCCTGTCATGTCTGACATTGTTATATTCACAATGAGTTAAACTAGGCTGTCATGTCTGACATTGTTATATTCACAATGAGTTAAACTAGGCTGTCATGTCTGACATTGTTATATTTACAATGAGTTAAACTATGCTGTCATGTCTGACATTGTTATATTCACAATGAGTTAAACTAGCCTGTCATGCCTGACATTGTTGTATTCACAATGAGTTAAATAGGCTGTCATGTCTGACATTGTTGTATTCACAATGAGTTAAACTAGGCTGTGATGTCTGACATTGTTATATTCACAATGAGTTAAACTAGGCTGTGATGTCTGAAATTGTAATATTCACAATGAGTTAAACTAGGTTGTCATGTCTGACATTGTTATATTCACAATGAGTTAAACTAGGCTGTCATATCTGACATTGTTATATTCACAATGAGTTAAACTAGGCTGTCATGTCTGACATTGTTATATTCACAATGAGTTAAACTATGCTGTCATGTCTGACATTGTTATATTCACAATGAGTTAAACTAGCCTGTCATGCCTGACATTGTTGTATTCACAATGAGTTAAATAGGCTGTCATGTCTGACATTGTTATATTCACAATGAGTTAAACTAGGCTGTGATGTCTGAAATTGTTATATTCACAATGAGTTAAACTATGCTGTCATGTCTGACATTGTTATATTCACAATGAGTTAAACTAGCCTGTCATGCCTGACATTGTTATATTCACAATGAGTTAAACTAAGTTGTCATTCCTGACATTGTTATATTCACAATGAGTTAAACTAGCCTGTCATGTCTGACATTGTTATATTCACAATGAGTTAAACTAGGCTGTCATGTCTGACATTGTTATATTCACAATGAGTTAAACTAGGCTGTCATGTCTGACATTGTTATATTTACAATGAGTTAAACTATGCTGTCATGTCTGACATTGTTATATTCACAATGAGTTAAACTAGCCTGTCATGCCTGACATTGTTGTATTCACAATGAGTTAAATAGGCTGTCATGTCTGACATTGTTGTATTCACAATGAGTTAAACTAGGCTGTGATGTCTGACATTGTTATATTCACAATGAGTTAAACTAGGCTGTGATGTCTGAAATTGTAATATTCACAATGAGTTAAACTAGGTTGTCATGTCTGACATTGTTATATTCACAATGAGTTAAACTAGGCTGTCATATCTGACATTGTTATATTCACAATGAGTTAAACTAGGCTGTCATGTCTGACATTGTTATATTCACAATGAGTTAAACTAGGCTGTCATGTCTGACATTGTTATATTCACAATGAGTTAAACTAGCCTGTCATGCCTGACATTGTTGTATTCACAATGAGTTAAATAGGCTGTCATGTCTGACATTGTTATATTCACAATGAGTTAAACTAGGCTGTGATGTCTGAAATTGTTATATTCACAATGAGTTAAACTAGGCTGTCATGTCTGACATTGTTATATTCACAATGAGTTAAACTAGGCTGTCATGTCTTACATTGTTATATTCACAATGAGTTAAACTAGGCTGTCATGTCTGACATTGTTATATTCACAATGAGTTAAACTAGGCTGTCATGCCTGACATTGTTATATTCAGAAAGACGTACTTTAGGCTATGACATCAGCTTTAGAATGGCACTTGTTGTATTGTAGATTCATGGTCTCATACATTCCAGAACTTGTAATGAACAATTATCAATAACTTCATGTGTATTGATATTATGAACTATTTTCACATAATGCAAATGTTATAGTGTTTTGGATTTTGTGAAAGGAAATGTCTTTTTCAAAGAATGTATAATTCTTAAGATATCTCAGTGGGACGGGCTGAGAAACAGTTATATTTGACAGTTATATAAGAGTGGGACTCCGTTAGAGAGATATTGGCTTCTGAAGCTTTAGACTGATATAGGATTGTAGTAGACACAATAATATGGGAAAATGTTACTGATGTTGAGTTGAGTTGAAGAACTCACATCACAGCACTCAGGACATTGCTATACGTGCTCCATCCTCATTTTCAACAGCCAGTGAAGAGTCCCAATACTAATTGTACCATTTGCAATTTGATGTGTCCGTCTGGCCTTTCCCCAGAGACTTGAGTGTTAGCCAGATCCTGTGGTCACTCCCTGCCACACGATTCTCTCTAGGTAGTGATTGTGTTGGACTGATGTAGGGGTGTAAAGTGTTAGACTGATATACGAGGGCGAGTCAGTAAGTAAGTCACACAGTTCTATGGGATGGCAGGTAAATGTAGTTGGTGTTTTCTACAGGTGTCATTAGGTGACAGCAACATTGAACTTTATATTCCCGTTCGTCAGGTGGCACTAGGTGTCTCATGCGCAGCGCATAAAAATGATGACTACTTACGGAGTGTACAGCCAAAGAGCAACGTACTGTTGTGCGTTTTTTGTGGGCAAAAGGACTGCCTACAAAGGACATTCATAAGGACATGCTTCATGTTTATGCTGACAAATGTTTGTCCCGTAAAGTGGTGCATAGCTGGGTAGAACAATTTTCTCTAGGACGCTGTAAAATTGTTGATGAAATCCGATCTGTTCGTCCTGTTGAGATTGCAACAGAAGCATCCGTGCAGCGGGTGGAGGAGATGATTAGAGGTGACAGGCGTGTAACGATAGACTCTGTAGCATCTGCAATAGGGTGCTCACATGCTTCATGAAGCTATTTGAAGAAAACGTCCAGGACTGCTGACTAGAGGAGTGTTGGCTTCTTCATGACAATGCCAGACCACATAACCGCTCAATGATTAACTCATGAGAAAATTAACCAACTAAGGTGGGAAGTTCTGGAACATCACCTTTTAGCCCCTAACGATTTCCACCGTTTTGGTCCACTGAAAACCCACCTTGGCGGGAGACATTTCGCAAAAGACGCCGAAGTTGAATGTGAAGTGAAAACATGGTTTAGAAACCAGAGCATGCAATTGTATGCAGCCGGTTTGGGAGGACTGATAAAACAATGGGATAAGTGCATCAATGTTGGTGGAAATTGTGTTGAGAAATAAAGGGACTAAAGTTGTTATCATATTTAGTTATTTTTCTACAGCCATTTGTGACTTACTTATTGACTTCCCCTCGTACCAGGTCATTTCATTATGAGATGAGGTGACTACAACTGCAAGGCCAGTGCCTTCCCCTAGAACAATCTCATGCAGCCAGTGTACAGGACTGGAGCAAGTCCCATAGCTGCAATAGTCAAACAGTTTCAGTCACTACTGGGGATTGAACCATAAACAACCGCATTGGCATATGAGTGCACTAACCACTATACTACCACACCTGGGAAGAGGGAAGGCTACAGTCAAAGACAGGAGAGTGACAACAGATGGGAGATAATTCAGTCATCTGAAATAGGATAGTTTAAGGACCTTGATTTCTAGAAATCGATAATGTAATTATATCATTTTTATGGGTGTGTCGTTCCTGGACTTCCAGTAATAAAATTTCCCCTGGTCTCTGGGTAGTGAGAACGGACCCTGTGTGTATTGTTGCACACGTAAAAAATCCCTTGGCAGTTGGAAATCGAAAAAGAGTAGCCTAACGGCGCTGCCCAGGCAAAATTTTGAGTTAAAAATCTACCCAAAGTATTTCAGGATCCTTGCCGATGCAGCGGAGTTCGTGCATTGAGCTGAGTTTCTCCAGACTCAGGTTTGAGTTAGGAGGAACACGGAGCACTTATGGGTTAAACCGTGTGCCGTGATGTTGATCCATCGACTAAACTAAACTATGGGTGTGTAGTAGAGTAGTGGTGGTGGTATAATGATTAGTGCACTGCTTTACCAATAACTGGGGCCCAAAGTTTAATCCCCTGTAGTGGCCTTATATTTGTTGGTTGGCCTAACACAGTGCTAACCATTTACAGCAGATTCGGTTATGGTGAATTTCTATTGTGAAAAACGATGTTCTATTGTACGCTGTAAATGCATTACTATATGCATGAACTCTTCTAAGAGGAATTTCTGATAAGAAGAACTATTTCTTGGGTCCCAGGTGAGTTTGCCTTATCAGGTCTGCACTGTATTGTATCATGAGTGAAAAGCATGTTAGTGTAATCATTAGGAGATTACGCTGATAATATTATGAGCACGATTGGACGAGGGAACTGTTTTTGGGTGCAGCCTGAACACATCATCTGCTAAGAGAGGAAAAAACTAGCCACCTGTTCCTCCATGCATCCAGATCTGTAAAATGTAATGGTCATAACATTTCATGGACCAATAGTAGGTTTCTGCTTCCGAATTTTGTATTTATTAAATGAGTACCGGATCATTTCAATTACAGGTTTTCCTGGAAATCCAAAATAGGAGCTGATCACCCTAACTTGTAATGCTAAGTATTCTAATATATGTGAAGATTCATTACTTAATGTGTCTGTCTGAGACTACTTATTTGAACCTACTTAGTTCTAGTTATTAATTTAACTCTTCATGCCCTGGAAAGTTGTTACTAATCTTCCTGGTGTCTCGCTGTTTTAACTCCTACTGATTCACATTGTTGTTAATTTAAAGTAAACCTTGGACAGAAATAGTTAGATAGAATTTGTGATGTGTGGAGTATAAAGTGAATGGTGTGGGATGCAGCTAGTTAATGCAGAGATGGTGTGTTAGTTTAATGTAGTGATCTAGTATTTAATAAGACCTATAACTTTCATGTAGTGATTTTGAATGTGTGAAAACTTATTACTATTATGTAGTGATTTAGGATGAAAACTTATTACTATAATGTAGTAATTTAGGATATTTAAAAACTTATTAGTATAATGTAGTAATTTAGGATATGGAAAAATTTTACTATAATGAAGTGATTTAGCATATTTAAAAACTTATTAGTATAATGTAGTAATTTAGGACATGTGAAAAATTATTACTATAATGAAGTGATTTAGCATATTTAAAAACTTATTACTATAATGTAGTGATTTAGGATATTTGAAAACTTATTACTATAATGTAGTGATTTCAGATATGTGAAACTTATTACTATAATGTAGTGATATAGAATATGTGAAACTTATTACTATAATGTAGTGATATAGTATATGTGAAAACCTGTCACTTTATAATGTAGTCATCTAGTATATATATATAGCCTATACATTTAATAGGTGTCCACATGGCCAAAAGGATCAGATCATGCACTCTTAAACTTCCGGTGTGGTCATGGCGAGGCAGGGGTTCAATCCCTACACCGGCAATAATTTGGACTTAAACATTGGCTTCTTGTTCAGAAAGTCATGGCAAACTGCTGAATATAAAACAGCCTAGAAAAACAACCTGGGGTTGATCACAACGTCCTACAAAGGACATGCATCATGACGTTAATGCAGTCATCCAGTATTGGAGAAAGCCTGTCACTTTGATGCAGTCATCTAGTATTTAAGAAGGCCTGTCACTTTAATGCAGTCATCTAGTATTTAAGAGCCGGTCTCTCTGGCTGTGGGGTTACAACACTTTCTCTCTGTAATCCCGTTTATCACGCAGAGTCTCGTAGCGGAGCGAGAGCTGAGGCGGTTCGACCCCCGCTCGTGACTTGCGGGATACTGAGCCGGCCGCTCAGAAAGCAATGGCAAACTACTGAGCGTAATCTTGCCAAGAGATCAACATACAGCTGAAAGATGCTGGTGTTGACAGCTAAGTCCTGTAAAGGATATGCTAAAAAAAAAAAAAAAGTATTTAAGAAGGTCTGTCACTTTAATGCAGTCGTCTAGTATTTGAGAAGGCCTGTCACTTTAATATAGTCATCTAGTATTTGAGAAGGCCTGTCACTTTAATATAGTCATCTAGTATTTGAGAAGATCTGTCACTTTAATATAGTCATCTAGTATTTGAGAAGGCCTATGGTTTTATGAGTAATTCTCTGTGGCACTATATACAAACAACATTTAGTTGCATATCCTTTACAGGACGTGGCAGTCAATTCCAGCATTTTTTGGCTGTTTGTGATTCCTAGGCAAGTTTATATGTTCAATAGTTTACCATTGTTTTCTGAATGACCAGCATTCATACTATTGTATGAAAACCAACACAAGGGGTCTGCTGTCAAATCATCCTCAGCTATGTTTCCAATGTGGTATGTAAGATTACAAATTGCATTCGTAACCTCTTGGCCACAGAGGGGCACTATGGCACTATAAACAGTGCCTTTAAAACTGTCCCCTTGAAACTGTGCATGAATATCATTTCTGCAATTGTCTCCGCTAGTGAGAACATGTCAATGCCATGGTTAGTGTACTTATATACCAGAATTGATACAGGGGTTCAATTCTTTGTACTGGCGGGATTTGATGGTTTCTGACCAGTATGGTTCTGGAGTAGACCCAGTCTTGTGATATGGGTTCCAGATAAGGTGAGAGAACAAGGATTGGTCGCATTATCTTATAAAGCCTATCAGCACTGAAGGCCAGAGATCTCCTATGACTCTAGCATAACAGAGGACTTAGGGCTTGAACAGATATGTTGTCAGGTTTGAGGCTGTAATTATCTCCACTCTGTTTGTAAAAGGGACCTTCATAGGGGCCCTGCTTAAAGAATTTGTATCAATGACCACCTGTTGGAAGTTGAAATAAACATGAGTCTGATCTTAAAGTTTATCGCAGAGGGTTGTGTTAATGGTGTTGTAAGGCTGTGTGTGTGGTTGGCAAGTTAAAGAGGAATGCTTCAGCATTATGTTTTGAGACATGGCCTAGTGTATGTGCAAGCCCAACATTTATCTGTCACGCATTTCCCACAGCATTAGCAATGCATTATTTGCACCTAGCAGTTTTAAACTTTTTTTTTTTTTTTTGAGTCCATGACACAATTGACCAACTAGTCTGTCTCCAGTTTCACGTTTGAGTTACGTAAAATCCCTAAACATGTTTCCACATTTATGCTAGTTTCTTGGTCAACAAGAGTGCTTTAGAAAGCCCATTTATAATATATATTTGAATATAATTTAAAGCCTCAAAATAGATTAACAAAATAATAGGATTCATTACTTTTACTTGTTTTTCATTTAAAAAGAAACCATATTGGGCATTCTGAAAATAAGAAATTGCATGTACCAGAAGAAATACATAAAAGGTCCCTATTTAAAAACTTTTCTGTAAAAAACATTTTAAAATAATGTTACATATCCTTTGCAGGACATCACAGTCAACCTCAACATGTTTAGGCTGTTTATGATTTCTTGGGAAGTTTAAGTTCACTAGTTTGCCATTGTATTCTGAACGACCGGCACACATACCATTGTATGAAACCCAATGCGAGACTGTCTGCTGCAAATCGACCGCATCGGTGCAAAATATAAAACAGCCCCAGATAATGCATTTTAAACATTACAACTAATTAAGAATTAAATCCATGCCCATACATGGGGCATCTGACCAACAGTCATGGCTTCTCATCGCACTTCGGTGCGCAGATTCAAAACCATTGATTGCTACATATGACTGTGTGACCAGGACTTGATTCCTACTAGCTTCTGTAAGAAGTATAAAGTATCACAAAATAATGCAGCTTTATAGAACACAATTACGGAAAACACAGGACATTGTGGCGACTAGCCTTCATCATCAAACAAATATATACAAAACACAACCTATAAACATGGGGAAGACTACAGTGACTACATTAAGGCATAAGACTGGGATGAGAAGAATGGATGGGGGAAAATGAAAACAATGGAAAGATGAAAAAATAGAAATAACATGAAACAAATTTGCTACTTATCTCAGAATCGCAGGCTGTGATTCTGAGGTAAGTAGCACATTTTTGTCATCTGTCCATTCTTCTCATCCGATTCTTACGCCTTAATGTAGTCACTGTAGTGTCTTACTCGTGTTTATATGTTGTTTTTGTGTGTGTGTGTATATTTGTTTGCTAAAGAATTGTATTTGTCACCCCTTCGCCACACAGCCAGCAATGGCAGGTAGGCTTACAAAAACATGTCAAATGTTACAACAAACAATATTTATCTTCTATTACAAATAATACATGTCTGCTGAAACAGCATAGCAATGATTATGAGTTATTAAGGTTTCCATCCGGTATGAGATGACAAAAATTGAAACATGTGACAACAGGAAAGATTTGCGAAAAGAGAGATAGAAGACAGTGTGAGAAGATTCTTGACAGTCTTGTGTCATGGCACGGAAGGGAGTCAACACACGAATTGATCCATGACGTTGGAGATCGTAATTTGTGGGGAGGCATAATCGCTCACGCCAGCCGGCAAGGCACTGGATGATGTGAGATTTGCGTGTGTATGTCAAGTACACATGAAGTGGCCAGGGAGGGGTGGACTTAGAGATACCACATACGACTCTTTAACTCCAGCAGGCCTGGTGGGGATCAACATGGAGAATGGGTAAGAGCGGTTGCTCTTCAACTTCCTGTGTGCTGATGCCGAGGTAGCGGGTTCAACTCCTACACCTGGCCATTGGACTAAAATGTTGACTTCTCGTCCTTGATTTGGGGACGCAAATTACAAGTGCATCAGAAGCCAGAGTGGGTTCGCCTGATGGTGAGGGACACTGGTAATAGGGAAAGATAATCAACATGCAAAAATCAGTCTAGAGCACCAGTAAGTAGTAGCACGTGTATGGACTACGATTGAGGTCAAAGAGAGAGAACGCCCCCCCCCCCCCCCCCCCCCCCCCCCCCCCCCAAAAAAGGAAGTTCAGAAAGAATCACGACGTGGAATTTTTAGTAAATGTCATGCAATAAGGATGGTATTCCCCACCTCCATTACAATACAGTAGAAAAACACACAAAGTGTAGGCTACTTTTACAAAATATAGTTGTGGAGATCAGGGGATGTTGCAGTGACGCCTTCATAAGCAAGCCGCAACAAAAGAAAACACAAACCACAGAGAGTACACAACAGTGACTACATTGAGGCATAATAAGCAGAGTGGGAAATCAAATATGTGGTACATGTCCCAGAGGCTACAAATATGACGCAGGAAGAATGCTGACAGAATTCAGCTTATATAGGCAGGCAGACAGAGATATCTAGTTGATGATAAAGAGAAATTGCAAACGGTCTGGGGGTGACAGAGGAAGCCGCAGTAGTGTCTAGATGCTTGCCTGCTTGTACTGGTTTCAAATTAAAACAAATTGACCTGGAGGTTGATCCAGCTTAAAATGGGTATCAGGAAATGTCTGGGGAAACAAAGGCGGCAGACATGGTACCGCCCACATCAGTCACTGAGTGCAGTTTGGTCTATACAATACATAAGGTCTGGCTCCAGGTGCCCAGTGTGCTTTGGGCATGTACAAGTGAGCATGGGGTGAAGTTCTGTACAGGATATGCTACCGGATGATGATGCTGATGAGAGAGACAGAAAGAGAGATTGAGAGAATAAGTGAGTGAGAGAGAGAGAATAAGTGAGACAGAAAGTGAGAGAGTGAGATTAAGAGAGAGAAAGTGGCAGGGAGATAGTGAGAGAGAAAATGAAAGGGAGAGATTGAGAGAGAGAGAAGAACAACAGAGAAGATGGCAAATAGCAAATAATAAAACGCAGTGCATGTTTGTACTTGTTATGTCAACAATGTTTATTTGTTATAGCATGTTGTGTCCCACAAGTTATCACAGGTGGGCTTATACATGGTCCTTATTACACAGACCAACATACTACACGCTGACAAAGTAATGAACAGTCAGGAGATACATCTTATTACATAGACCAACATACATCTGATGGGATGTGCCTTGAAGAGATTAGAACAAGAATCGCTGTGGCAAAAGTAGCCTTTTGTAAGATGGAAACATGCTGACCAATAAAAAGATGTCAATTGCAAGAAGAAAAAAGAGTTGAAATGCTACATAGAGCCTGTACTTTTGTATGGATGTGAAACGTGCACAATGAGCAGACAAGCTGAAAAAACATCTACTGGCAGTGGAAATGTGGTTTCTGAGGAAAACATAAAGAATACCATGGACAGACAGAAAATTCAATTAGCAAATCCTACAAGAAATAAATGAAAACCGCAAATAATTAGAGAAATTAGACGAAGACAGTCAAGATTTTTGGGCATGTCATAAAAAGAAATGAACTAGAAAACTTGGTGACAACATCAAGATTGAGGGAAAAAGAACAAAGGGAAGGCAGCGAGATAAATATCTGGATGGTATGATGACAGGGCATATCTGAGACAAGAATACAGAGCTGATCCAAGAAGTCACAGCTGAAAACTGGTCAGAAGGTTTTCTAACAAATCGTAATCAATTCCGATATCTATTGGCTGATTGTGATTTTCTGGATAATTATACGTTCAGTAGCTTGCCATGGCTTTCTGAACGACTGGCACTCATACTGATTTATCTGCTACAGAAGGAGGACTACTTACTACAGAAATATAAACTCAGTCCTCAACTCAACCTTAGTTCTCCTCTGTCGACAACCTGAGCTCTCCTCTACTGACAACTGTAGTTCTCCTCTGTCAATGACCTTAGCTCTCCTTTATTGACAACTGTAGTTCTCCTCTGTCGACAACCTTAGCTCCCTTTTGTCAATTACCTTAGCTCTCCTCTGTCATTGACCTGAGCTCTCCTCTGTCAAGGACCTGAGCTCTCCCCTGTCAACAACCTCAGCTCTCATCTGTCAAGGACCTGAAATCTCCTCTGTCAATGACCGCAGCTCTCCTCTGTCGATAACCTAAACTCTCCTCTGTGATTAATGACAAAGTTATCACCCATGGGGAAGACATGCGAGAACTACAAAGCAATGTTATACTGATGATCGCACGTTCAAGTTTAGGAATCTTGCCAGGGCTGTGGTATTATTGGCTACTTACTCATGTTTAAAAAAAACGACACAGAAACACTGTTCACTCATTTATCATGTGCCGTGCAAATAAGCTTAGGCGGCCAAGGATCGCTATCTCACACGGTCACTAGTTTTCAATCAGGTCTGTGTTTTTGTCCCGATTATGCCATTCGGAAAAGCCATCTTGGTATTTATCTCTCTGCATCCTCCTTGCTCTTTTCTCGTCCATTTTACCAGTTGTCACTGAGTTTCTTGCTTATTTATCCTCATAACATGCCCAAAAATCTTGAGTCAAACTCAAATTGCTCTAATCAATTTACAATTTTCGGTTGCTTCTTTTAGAACTGTCTCTTACGTAAGAGATATATAAGACACATTATTACCTATAGAAAATACATTATCGCTGCGGATATTCTTTCACACGGAAGTCTACATTCTACGATAGTCCTGTTGCATGATGAATGGTGGAGAGTCACGATAAGTGCTGGGAGACGTCACGTTAAAGTCAGAAGGTTTGTGATTCGGGTAATCATCTCGACCTTCTAGCCTGGATTATAAAATTACAAGCAAAACAATCAATTATGTTGTGAGGCAAGAGCATTGCTTATATAGTAGTTAGTTCACTACTTCTTCCCTCTCTTTCTGTCTCCTTCTTTCCTCCTCCCCCTTCTTCATCATCATCATCATCATCATCATCATCTTCTTCTTCTCCTTCTTCTTTTTCTTCTCCTCGTTCTTCTTCTTTGTCTTCCTCTTCTCCTTTGTCTTCTTCTTCATCTGCCTTCCATCTTCCAATGATCAGCTAACTCACATCAAGCCCTACAAAAGACCTGTTCATGGATTTTACAGATAGTTTTCTAGTAGATGAGGTAGCCAATATCAGACCAACCCTCCTAAGTCGTCTCTTATGACATGCATGACAGATTGCAGTTTTACTATTGCTTCTCTTGTGGGTACCGGCAGCACACAGGTGGGTTAGTGTGCTTGCTTCTCTTGTGGGTACCGGCAGCACACAGGTGGGTTAGTGTGCTTGCTTCTCTTGTGGGTACCGGCAGCAAACAGGTGGGTTAGTGTGCTTGCTTCTCTTGTGGGTACTGGCAGCACACAGGTGGGTTAGTGTGCTTGCTTCTCTTGTGGGTACCTGCAGCACACAGGTGGGTTAGTGTGCTTGCTTCTCTTGTGGTACCGGCAGCAAACAGGTGGGTTAGTGTGCTTGCTTCTCTTGTGGGTACCGGCAGCAAACAGGTGGGTTAGTGTGCTTGCTTCTCTTGTGGGTACTGGCAGCACACAGATGGGTTAGTGTGCTTGCTTCTCTTGTGGTTACCGGCAGCACACAGGTGGGTTAGTGTGCTTGCTTCTCTTGTGGGTACCGGCAGCAAACAGGTGGGTTAGTGTGCTTGCTTCTCTTGTGGGTACTGGCAGCACACAGGTGGGTTAGTGTGCTTGCTTCTCTTGTGGTTACTAGCAGCACACAGTGGGTTAGTGTGCCTGCTTCTCTTGTGGGTACCGGCAGCACACAAGTGGGTTAGTGTGCCTGCTTCTCTTGTGAATACGGGCAGCACACAGGTGGATTAGTGTGCCTACTTCTCTTGTGAGTACGGGTAACACACAGGTGGGTTAGTGTGCATGCTTCTCTTGTGGGTACCGGCAGCACACAGGTGGGTTAGTGTGCTTGCTTCTCTTGTGGGTACTGGCAGCACACAGGTGGGTTAGTGTGCTTGCTTCTCTTGTGGGTACTGGCAGCACACAGGTGGGTTAGTGTGCTTGCTTCTCTTGTGGGTACTGGCAGCACACAGGTGGGTTAGTGTGCTTGCTTCTCTTGAGGGTACTGGCAGCACACAGGTGGGTTAGTGTGCTTGCTTCTCTTGTGGGTACTGGCAGCACACACGTGGGTTTGTGTGCTTGCTTCTCTTGTGGTTACCAGCAGCACACAGGTGGGTTAGTGTGCTTGCTTCTCTTGTGGGTACTGGCAGCACACAGGCGGGTTAATGCGCTTGCTTCTCTTGCGGTTACCAGCAGCACACAGGTGGGTTAGTGTGCTTGCTTCTCTTGTGGGTACTGGCAGCACACAGGTGGGTTAGTGTGCCTGCTTCTCTTGTGAGTATGGGCAGCACACAGGTGGGTTAGTGTGTCTGCTTCTCTTGTGAGTACGGGCAGCACACAGGTGGGTTAGTGTGCCTGCTTCTCCACAATGAACAAATCCACAAAAGCCGAACATGGAATGTTGCAGCTTTGCCAGAGGTATTCAGAAATTATAACCTGTACATGGGTCAGAGAAACACGTGCCATGAACCAACTGTAATCCATGGCTTGTACCTGAGAAACTCTGCTGTTGTAAACACTTCGGCTTTCAATTTGGCAAACTGTCATCAATCGTGGAACACTTGTGGCCAAAAGACAATCCATAAACAAATTCAAAAGTATTGACTGGCGCACACAGAAGCAGATAGAAGTATGGTTTAGAGGTGATACTTCTTCTTCTTCTAGTCCCTGCTTTGTGACGTTGGTGATCATGTCTTTCCACAGCCCTCTGTGTTGTGTGTTGCCAATAATGTCTGATACTGCCATTCCTCCAGTAGTAGAATTTGCATATGTTCTGGTTAAAAGGTTACGATGTCCGTCTCTGAAAGTTATACTATAACATCCCTTGGTAGTGGATCGGTCATTTAGCCTTCTCGAACAAGTGCAAAAAACAGCAAATGACCTAAGATTCTGTCTGTTTAGAATTTTTCAGTAGTTGGAAATTGAAAATAACAGGTTAATTTTCAAAATTAGTAAATCTACAAACACAATAATATTTACAGTATGTGCATCTCATCTCATCTCATCTCATCTCATCAGGTTCCTCTTGTACCTTGTGGTGCCGAGGTGAAGTATAAACAGCAGGAGAGTGCCCACTTATGGGCTTCATGTATTGGTATTCCCATGGACTCTATTCCCTGATCCATCGTTTACATGGTCGGTCTCTTCCTCTGCTTCCATCTGGTCTGTACATCATTGCTTGTTGTGGTGTCAGAGGTTAGTTGGTAACCTACTTGCATGGCCAAACCATTTGACTTGCTGCCTTCTAATTAAATCTAGTGCTACTATAACCCCCACTTTAGTCCTGATTTCTTCATTTCTGATCTTATCTTTTCTTGATACATTAGTGAGGGTCTAAAAGGTGTGGATTGTGCCTGGCACTGCAGCCAGCAGGGTTAGGATCGGCTAGCCTCTCCCAGGAGGGGTGAAAAATGACCCGCAGACTACACAAGTCAACCCCCGCCTCCACACGGTGTAGACCGGGAAATCATGACTGCGAGGTCATGGGCTAATGGGGCTATGGCTCGCCATGGGGGATGGACTCCCTATAGTCAGATTTTTGTCCTAAACCTGCGACTGGCCTAGCAAGCCGGCAGGGATTCTTCATACTGCTCATAGAAAAAAACATAGTACGTGCATTTCTGGTTAACACCTTTTGAATTTTGCTTGTGCTACAGAGTTCATGCACTGAGCTGAAGTTCTCCATGTGTGATCTATGTAAGGAGACTGAAGCACATATATCCATATGCAATGAAAATGATCCTGTACCAACGACTGCAGTCAGTGACCTACTTGCTGCTGTACAATGTGTCTCCATGGACAAGAGAGAAAGGATCCAGGGACGGCTTCTCCGAGGACTTGTCCCTGTGGCGTGGCTGAGAGCCTGTCTGTTTAGGCGCAATGCCTGTGAGGGGTTTGACTGTGATGAAACCTGTAAGTTTGTAGTAGTCCAGGAACGTGCGAGCCAAGTTGCGACCAAGTCTCATGTCTGATGTCGGATTCAAGGAATATTTCATGTATTTTCTTTCAGTAGCAGCATCAGCAATGGTAGTAGTAGTAGTAGTAGTAGTAGTAGCAGCAGCAGCAGCAGCAGCAGTAGTAGTAGTAATAGTAGTAGTAGTAGGTGATGGTGGTGGTAGTAGAAATAGTATAATATTAGTAGCAGCAGAAGCAGCAGCAGTAGTTGTGGTGGTGGTAGTAGTAGTAGTAGTAGTAGTAGTAGTAGTAGTAGTAGTAGTAGTAGTAGTAGTAATAGTAGTAGTAGTAGGTGATGGTGGTGGTAGTAGAAATAGTATAATATTAGTAGCAGCAGAAGCAGCAGCAGTAGTTGTGGTGGTGGTAGTAGTAGTAGTAGTAGTAGTAGTAGTAGTAGTAGTAGTAGTAGTAGTAGTAGTAGTAGTAGTAGTAGTAGTAGTAGTAACAGGTAGTAGTAGTAGTAGTAGTAGTAGTAGTAGTAGTAGTAGTAGTAGTAGTAGTAGTGACCACAACTGTCATCCTGGCACTAGTGTCATTGCTAGTGTGAACCTGGAGGATTGTCTAGTGCCAGTGCCTGAATGCAGCTGGCACAAGCTGTGTCCATGCTGTTTCCATGCTGTGTCCATATTGTGTCCTTGCAGTGTCCATTTTGTGTCAATGCTGTGTCCATGCAATGTCCATGCTGTGTACATTAAATGTCCCTACTGTGTCCATGCAGTGTCCATTTTGTGTCCATGCAGTGTCAATGCTGAGTCCATGCAGTGTCCATGCTGTGTCACTGAAGTGTCTATGCAGTGTCCATGCTGAGTCCATGCAGTGTCCAGGCTTGGATTGTTATTCCTGCTCCAACAGATAATCAAATACCTCGAGGACTAGTACCCAAGCCCAAGGGCACTTTAATATCTCACCCTCACCCTCCTTTTCACTAAGAGCAGACCATTATCATCATTGCATGACTTGCGAACCAACGTAGGCGTCCATGCCTGCACAGACCTCGGCCCTTGATTTCCTGGAACATTTATATTAATGACATTCCTAAATGCTGTTATCATAGACCGCCAACCACAAGTTCTCATGATCTAACTCTGTTTGCTCTACCGCTGATCCTTCTAGTCATAACAATGTTCTACAATGCTTCTCTTCTCCAAGAACACGACCTGTCTCTATTTTTATTCTTGTGTATCATGATGTACTTTCATTTGTGTCTCCTATGCAATCATTGTCATGTACTCTGTTCATCAGAGGTATTCGCAACATCAGTCTCAGTGCCCACATCTCTGCTGCCTCCAAGCTATTCCTAGTTTGTTCCTTCACATTTCAAGATTCACTGCCATACACAAGAACATGTAACACATTATCATATTATTGTCTTTAACGTAATGGTTACATTGCATTTGCAACATGCTGAAAAACATATAATGTGTGGATGTTTACATTTAAGCTGTGAAATATGTTTTTAGTGAATCCTTTTTGCAGACTGTTTTAATTTTAAAGAACTCAGGTAGCGTAAGACCCTAAAAGGGCCTGCATTTATGGAGTGATGTTGGTGTGGAGGCTTGTCTTACAACTTGAAATCACTCAAACAACTTCTTCTTCCCTTTATTCCCCCACAGGAGCACAGGCCATGCTTTCAATTATTTTCCTTCCAATTATTACTGTCTCCTGCAGTGCATTCATCTCTGCATCCCATTCTCTACTCAAACAACTACATCACGACTATATGTCAAAGGATACAAGCTTCTTCTGTGTATGGCATGGACTGGCCTGTTGTGTTGGTCTGGTAGCTGAAGAATGAGACTTCCAGCGTGTAGCAATGCGATTCATCCAGGCAGCTTCCCAATGTCCTGTGTGACAAGAAAAGCCAGATTTAGTATTTAGTACATCATGGTTTTAGAAGAAATAGCAGTCTATGTGACAACATAATTCAGTGTCCTGTGTGACAAGAAAAGCCAGAATTAGCATCTAATACACCATGGTTTTAGAAGAAATAAAGGTATAAGTTACAACATAATTCAGTGTCCTGTGTGACAAGAAAAGTCAGAATTTGCATCTAATACATCATGGTTTAAAAGAAATAGAGGTACATCTGACAACATATTTCAGTAAAGACTATAGTGGGAAACGCAGAGAGTACAATATGCATCTGTTCTTTAGTTTTATAGGCTAATCTGCCTGTGAATAACATGAAGAATTGTAGAGCATAATGAAAGAAATGAGCTTCCCATTACACTGACTATCGAAGATAAAAACAAACACTCTACAGTGAACAAAAGACAGCCGTGAGAACATGTGATGACACAGCATATTGGTGTGATATAGAACAGAGGAGCCACGGTGACTTAATGGTTAGTTGATTATGTGGTTGTTTCGGGATTTGAAATTTAAATATTGAGCACAACCCACTACTGGCAACGCCGATCGCATTCTGATATGAACCTAAGGCCTATCCACGTCAATATGGAAGCACTATACTCGAGTTTCACCCTCATTTGAGCTCGTCAGTAGTGCATATCCCTGACCGGATCCGGAACCAGTCCCGGATCACGCGTGTGAAGCGGGTGTGTAACCACGCGGCACACACTGGACACACCAAATTATCACAACAGAACATCATAACGCTACCCATCGTAGGCTATGCTCAAGATTGCCCAATCGCCGCGACCGACGTCCGTCAATCGATGGGACCCGAACGATCAGGACTTCTCACTGGCAAGGAACACCAGGCCTCCTAAATCCAGTGAGCAATAATCAATTGATTATGTGGTTGTTTCGGGATTTGAAATTTAAATATTGAGCACAACCCACTACTGGCAACGCCGATCACATTCTGATATGAACCTAAGGCCTATCCTATACTTTCAAGAACTACTTAACCTTACACATAACATAGAAAACCTAACTTTTGTGCCTAAAAGCCAGGGACAGCAAGAAGCAATTTTCATACCTGCAGAAGTCAAAGCAGTTATAAAGAAAAGTCCTAAAAAGAAATCACCAGGTCCAGATGGAATAACCACAGAAGCTATTCAGGCCTGTGGGGAAACGGGAGTTAAATGGCTAACAAGACTTTTTAACATAGCATGGAAAGAAAGAAAAGTCCCAGATAATTGGAAACAGGCAATAATAGTACCAATATGGAAAAAGAAAGGCAATATGAGAGAGTGCGAAACATACAGAGGTATATCACTCCTGAGCCAAATAGGGAAAATGTATGCAAAACTATTGGAACAAAGAGCTAGACCCATAGTTGAACAACAATTAAGCAAAGTACAATTTGGTTTTCGGAAAGGTAAAAGTTGCACTGATGCACTATTTACACTTAGACAAATATGTGAAAAAAACTATCGAATATAGTGACCAGCAGAATATTGTGTTTGTAGATCAGGAAAAGGCTTTCGATAGAGTAGACAGATACACATTATGGACCATCCTTGAAGACTATGGGATACAAGGGCAATTGCTAGAAAACATCATAGCCATGTACCACTCGAGCCGAAGTGCAGTAAGAACACAAGAAGGTATATCAGATATGTTCACAGTCAATACAGGAGTGAGACAGGGATGTGTGCTCTCTCCCCTGCTATTTAATATCTACATGGACAGAATTTCCAAAGAGCAATGTCTCGACAGAACAGATTCAGAAAATTTAGAACTCTTTACTTCAGATGAAACAACTTATCCACAGGAAATAAATGAACTTCTATTTGCAGACGATCAGTGCCTGTTTTATAGGGACGAGGGCAGACTGCAAAATCATATTAATAATCTGAGTTCAACATGCAGCAGATACAATATGAGCATAAATACAGCCAAAACCGAAGTAATGTGAGTTAGCAGATCGCCGGGCCCACTAAGTATACAAATAAATAGCAAAACTCTGAAACAAGTTAAAGAATTCAAATATCTTGGAAGTATGATCACAGAAGATGGCAGATTAGACATAGAAATTGAAATGAGATGTTAAAAAGCTAGTGCACTTACATATCAACTATCACTCTTACTGAAACATCCAAATAGTACACATGCCTGCTAAACGACAGATAATAAACAGCATATTCACACAAATCCTTTGCTACCAATCTCAGACCAGGACTTTATCCAAATTGCACCTTCGCAAAAATCAACACCTGCGAAATGAGATGCCTGAGGAGAGCTGTCCAACTTAACAATCCGAGACCGAGTAAGAAATGCTATTATCAGACAGACTGTGGGATCAACACCTTGTGCCACATTTATTGAAAGACAGAAGATCAAGTGGTTTGGCCATGTCGTTAGAATGCAACACTAGCAACTACCATCACTGGCCTTACCTCAAAGATCATCTGCGACGAGACCAAGAGGACGTCCAAGAAGAAAATGGATTGACGACATCAGAGACATTGTACAACCACACGGAATGACACTATCCAATGCTTGCCCACCGGGCGCTGGAACGCAAATTATTCCTCCCACGACACTTGACGGCAGAAGTGGAAGATGATGATGATGAAGGTGTTTACAATTTTGTTTCAGACAGAATCGAATCTGCCTTCCAAATAATCCATTAAAAGGAACTTGAAGCCGAACTAGAAGCTTAACCGTCGCTATTTCTAGCCGGATATGCATTATTAGAGCACACTATTATAAATTAACATTAAATATAAAATAGACAAGTTGATTATAAAATGTAATTTAGCGCAGATTAATAATAGTTTTCTTTAAGTGCCTTTAAAATTTTATTTTAGATATATAAATTTTGACTTTTATGCTGACCTTCCTTTTAAAATAATAAAATTTGATATTTTTTTGAGTCATTTCATATAAAATAGCTAGATATATCATTTATTTTTTTCTTTTTAGAGTAATGTCCCTTACAAAAATACTAGATGTTTATGTCCCCTACTTTTCTCTTATCTAGTTGTTTTTCTTTTAGATATCTGGCACTTCCGCAGAATGTTTGAACAGAATTATTCATAAGTGTAGTGGTCAATCAAGGCATTACTTTCATGTTATTATCATATTTTAAATATGCTCTAAGCAACGAGAGAAACGCATGCGCAGTTGAATTGTACGATTTATTATTGTAGGAGATATTTATTATAAAGAAATGGGAGGGACGGTCAGAAAGTAACGCACCATTTGGCAGAGAGAGAGAGAGAGAGAGAGAGAGAGAGAGAGAGAGAGAGAGAGAGAGAGAGAGAGAGAGAGAGAGAGAGAGAGAGCGCAAACAAGTAAGCACACGCTCTTTCAGACACACATATTTGTTGTTTTAGACAGAAGAATCTACTCTGTAATCAAGCCGCTTGTACTTGTTGTAAATAAAGAATACGTTGTGCTCAGAGACTAATTTAATGTTGCTCAATTTTCTTTGCTTTTGGGGGGGGGGGTTTATTGTATTCCGAAATTTTTCGTATTTACTTCATTGTGTCACTAATATATTCAAAATGGCATATATGAGACATCCACATTAAAAGTAAACAATGTTCACATAATAATCTATAACATACCCCCTCTCCCTCCCTTCTCCAATAAAACACATTGTATCCCGCCCAGTAAAGTGGCCTATTACATTAAGCCACATCACAAGCACTCTGTGTATTCCTAAATTGCTACATTGAATTCAGACGCCTCGCTAATTAAATTTACCGAGATAACCCACTAGCCAGCCCATTACTCCAGTTATAGCCCCTGACACGGTTAAAAAGAAACAGCAGTAATCCCCCCTAGTGTAAAAAAAAAAACCCGCTTGGAAACCGCCATAAATCAAAACAAAAATGAAGATTCCAGAATTGGGCAATTCTGCATTGGTAAATTGTGTGTTCTCCACGCCAGCCATGTGAAGCAAGCGTCGTAATGCGAGGAAACAGTTTAACGTGATACAGGCAGTGATGCCCTGACACAACGGTGTGCAGCAAACCAGGCAGAATAACTCGGTCCGACTTGATGGATCTGATCTCGAGGATGAAGTCACGCGCGATTAGAGCTCTGACGTACCCGCATGTTTGTTTCAATCGCAGACTCGTCAGAAAATGCTGTCTGGTTTCTGGTCTGCATCTGTCCGGTGGTTTGGTGTGTGTGCATATGCGCGCGCGCATGTGTGTATGTGTGTGTGTGTGTGTGTGTGTGTGTGCGTAAGGGAGGGGGTGGTCGAGGTGAGGAGGAAGGAAGAAAGGGGATGGGGTGGAAAGAAAGCGGATGTACGTTTCATTTCTCATTAGTATTCATTTCCGTAGTGTAAATAAATGTCAGAATGAAATATAAGCAAATACATTGACCAATGGATGAAAGGGAGCACACACAGACAGATACAGAACAGGTAGATATATATGCAGATGGTGAATGGAAAGATAGAAAGACAGACAAACAGAGAGACAGGCAGGCAGGTGGACAAACGGACGGACATTCAGACAAGACTCTGGAGGGAGGGGAGCGCACGGACGGACGGACGGGAAGGCAGACAGACAGACAGAAGGGCGGACGGATGGGAAGGCAGACAGATAGACAGACTGACGGACGGACAGACAGACAGAAGGGCGGACGGATGGGAAGGCAGACAGACAAGACAGACTGACGGACGGACGAATGGGAAGGCAGGCAGACAGACGGACGGACGGACGGACAGACACCCTGTCAACGCGTTCGCATATAGACGGGGTTGGACTGCTGATTCCCTACACCAGCGTGCTAACTATGAGCCCGCCGTCAGGCTGACCTCTAAGCTGCTCTTCTACACGCGCCTAGTTGGATGACATGCTTGCTTGCTTGCTTGTGTTCGTTGGCTTGAGCTCCAACGCAAAAGTCCTGTATGTCGGATGAAGGCATCCTGTTGTCCAACATCATTGTGATGTCACACAGGACCTGAGGTTTGCGTGAGTATCCGTTGTCCCATGTCTGGCTTATTGGTGTGCAGACTGGTGGTTCCTCGCCATGCAGGCAGACACTCTCCGACTTCGGAAGAATCATCGATCCTACTGATGTTAGCCAGGTCCCCGAAGAGACCTGTTGCCCAGGACGCACGACGTGGACGTGTCAGCAGGTCTTGGCCAGTATATATTCCGGCCCTGGTGCCTTGGAAACACCTCTGCGTCCCGTTGGATGACATGAAACACATCATATCTGCACCAGTACTACAACGCCGATACATCATCACCAACAACACAGCACCACTAGCCTCATTTGTGAAACAATGCACTGCACTTTCAGACTCTGATGGTGAACGTGACGGGCAAGTATATAGTGCACATATCACACGGACAGTTGGAGCATTGCTTTGCTAATCCGGCAGCTTCTGAAGCTTGTCTTGTTCCAGATGTATTGGTGTCACCTTTCCTCTGGCGTAAACTAGACAGGCCGAGAGTGGGATCATGCTGAATGGGCAACACATGGTCTCTACAATTCAGCCCATTATTTCTTCTATGGGAAGCACAATGTAATATACAATCGTCTGTCAAGACGGCAAGGCAAGGTGCCAGTACAGTACACTACAGTAAAGTGCACTTGCCAATTACGCAACGTAAGTTTCATTATCTAATGTTAAATTAGTACTGCTATATGGAGCAGGAATATAGAGAACGACTAGAAGAACAGCTTATAAACTACAAGCATTAGTCCAGAATTGTAAAACTAAAATTATATGACAAATGCACCAGTGTGGAGTTTATGGAGAAAACTAAACAAATTCCAGTGAATCAAGAAGTGGGGAAAAGACGTTGACGTTGGATTAGGACATTCATTGTGAAAACCTGAGGATAGAAAACTAGATTCTCCCTTGTCTTGAACCTGCAGGATGAACGATATAGTGGGAAGCAAAAAATCAGAGAGAGAGAGAGAGAGAGAGAGAGAGAGAGAGAGAGAGAGAGAGAGAGAGAGAGAGAGAGAGAGAGAGAGAGAGAGAGAGAGAGAGAGAGAGAGAGAGAATTGAAACAGAGAGATAAATAATATGGCGATACCATGCCCAGTGCTGCAGGGGGTACCTTAGTGTGAGTTAGGAGAATACAAGGCACAAATAGAAGAAGAAGAAGAAGAAGAAGAAGAAGAAGAAGAAGAAGAAGAAGAAGAAGAAGAAGAAGAAGAAGAAGAAGAAGAAGAAGAAGAAGAAGAAGAAGAAGAAGAAGAAGAATGGTTTCTTTAAATTCCCAACGACTAATTCATGCAGTACAGGATGGAGAGATATCGTCATGGTGGCAATCTGGGGACCGACTATGAGCCGGAATAAATATACACCTGTGCGACACTCTTTGCTGATTGCGTGTGCGCCCCGTGCCATGATACCCACTAACCTTTGCAACTTAAACAGTTGCTTAAAGATGTGAACGCTGTGCACAGCCATGTGGATGTGAAAAGCAAGTGGAAGCTACCAAGCAGTCACAAAGACATCCTATAGATTTGATGGTGAGACTAACACCCCGGGCGGGCAGAGCTCGGATAGACCACGATGGTAGAATGAGTACAGGTAACAGAGACACAGCAGTCAGCTCAACGACACTTAACAGAAAGCCCTGTCTGAGCTAATGAAGAAATTAAGAATGGAATGCATCAGGCAGGAGAGCCTGCAGGAGATCGAGACACTTTTTAGGGCACGGTGATGAGAATCGTGGAAAGCGAGCGAACAGATTAGGAAAGGCTTGGAGTGTGCTTTCTGAGACGAAAGTTGTAACTACCATGGACTGCCAGTATAAATAAAAAAATTTGGTGCATAGTTTGTTACAGGACGTCGCAGTCAACACAGGCATCTTTTGCTGTTGAGATCTCTTGGCAAATTTACGTTCAGTGTTTTCCCATTGCTTTCCGAACGACCGGCATCCATAACATTTCGCAAAAAACAAACGCAAGTCGATCTGCTGCCAAATCGCCCGCAGCTGTGTTTCGAAAGCGGGTACGCGGGATCACGAACTGCCTCCCTAACCACTACGCCATAGAACTGGTGTAACTAACTACTAATGCTAGGAAAAGGCGAAATGAAAATAGAACATATACAAACATAAGAAAAAGACAAACTGTGTTCTTTGGTTATGTGGTGAGGAGAGAGGCGTTGGAAAACACCGTTACCTTAGGGAAATTCAGCGGTAAAAGAGGCAAGGGCAGACCGAGAGAAATGATGCTGGACGGACTGCGATGACGGCATGGGAAAATATCACCTGAATTGATCCAGAGCACCAGGAACCAAGATCTGTGGAGATTCACAACGACCTCGCCACTAGGCGCGGCATTTCATGATGATTATGTGATGAGAGCGACCTTCTGCAAAGACAATACTAATGGTGATGATGGTGGGTTCCATTACCCATCAGACATAGAGACAGCTCGTGTCCAGGTGGTGATATATAGTCTTGGTAACAGCCTATGTTGGAGACAATTTATGTCGAGTTAATGGTATATAGTCTTAGTGGCAGCCTATGTTCGAGACAGTTTATGTCGAGTTAATGGTATATAGTCTTAGTGGCCGCCCATGTTAGAGACAGCCCGTGGTAGAGACAGCCCATGTTAGAGACAGCTCCGAAGATCCCAGAATACTGAGATTCCACATTAAAAAAAAACAGAGAACACACGTCAAGCATGTAAATAGTAGACTGATCCCCAAATACAAAGAAATCCAACAAAAACAAAATACATGTCCGGAATCTCAGTCTTACGAAGATTCCAACATACAGGGACATCTATTACCAACACAATATCTAGAAGATCCCAATATACAGAGACATCTATGACCAACACAATATCTAGAAGATCCCAACATACAGAGACATCTATGACCAACACAATATCTAGAAGATCCTAACATACAGAGACATCTATGACCAACAACACAATATCTAGAAGATCCCAATATACAGAGACATCTATGACCAACACAATATCTAGAAGAACCCAACATACAGGGACATCTATTACCACACAATATCAAGAAGATCCCAACATACAGAGACATCTATGACCAACACAATATCTAGAAGATCCTAATATACAGAGACATCTATGACCAACACAATATCTAGAAGATCCCAACATACAGAGACATCTATGACCAACAACACAATATCTAGAAGATCCCAACATACAGAGACATCTATGACCAACAACACAATATCTAGAAGATCCCAATATACAGAGACATCTATGACCAACACAATATCTAGAAGATCCCAATATACAGAGACATCTATGACCAACACAATATCTAGAAGATCCCAATATACAGAGACATCTATGACCAACACAATATCTAGAAGATCCCAACATACAGGGACATCTATTACCACACAATATCAAGAAGATCCCAACATACAGAGACATCTATGACCAACACAATATCTAGAAGATCCCAATATACAGAGACATCTATGACCAACACAATATCTAGAAGATCCCAACATACAGAGACATCTATGACCAACAACACAATATCTAGAAGATCCCAATATACAGAGACATCTATGACCAACACAATATCTAGAAGATCCCAATATACAGAGACATCTATGACCAACACAATATCTAGAAGATCCCAATATACAGAGACATCTATGACCAACACAATATCTAGAAGATCCCAATATACAGAGACATCTATGACCAACACAATATCTATAAGATCCCAATATACAGAGACATCTATGACCAACACAATATCTAGAAGATCCCAATATACAGAGACATCTATGACCAACACAATATCTAGAAGATCCCAACATACAGAGACACCTATGACCAACAACACAATATCTAGAAGATCCCAACATACAGAGACATCTATGACCAACAACACAATATCAAGAAGATCCCAACATACAGAGACATCTATGACCAACACAATATCAAGAAGATCCCAACATACAGAGACATCTATGAACAACAACACAACACAGCATACAGATTTTTTTTTGGCGTTCGATCGCTTGAACTCAAGCGTAATCCATACAGTGCTACCACTTCAAGTGCGCTAAACTGATTTTTGCGTGCGGGCTAGCTTTTCTATTACTAGTTTACCCCCCCCCCCCCCCCCCACCCCCGCAGTCAAGCGAACCCACTCCGACTTCAGAGGTAGTCGTAATTTACGTCTTGAAGCCAAGGACGAGAAGTCAACATTTTAATCCAACCGACTGGTGTAGGGGTTTAACCCGCTACTTCGGCATCATCAAACCGGAAGTTTAAGAACGAGCGCTATTATCCGTTCTGCCATGCTGACCTAGCATCAAGATATACGTTGCAATACGATATATTCGTGTACAGAAATACGAGTACTGTCATGTGCCTGAAAACGTGTCTTCCACATCAGCAGAATATCGATTTCTAGTCAGCTAACATGTATCTGTCATCTAGCGAGATGAGATGCCCAGTTGTCTTCGATTTACGAGGTTTCTAGCACAATAATCTGGTATTTCCCATTCTTGTCTGCACCGGCCCAAACGCCTTTCAACCGCCAGCCCTACTGCAGACGGTAAGCTCACAAAAGCCGATGATTCCCCATAACCTTGTCGCTGAGATATAACACATAATGGTTATTACGTTTCTTTGAATGCGCAGCTTCTCATGGGGCCATTTGTTAGCTGCATTCAAAGGAAACACGGACTGTAAGAAGTGGGGGAATTTACACAAACAAATTAATGTTAACGTTTCTACATTAATGTTTCATGTGTGAAAGAATTCGCAGCAAGCAAGAACAAATTGTATTTTAGCTTGTTGAAATAACGACGTCTGTATTTAATATCTCAAGTTTAAGGAGTCGATAACACAATTGGAATTCAAGGCGAAACTATCACATATATTCCTCAAGAATAAGTTTCCAAGCTGTCACAAAGCTAGATTTATGGTTGAGTGACATGATTTAGAGATCTGAACATTGAGGAAAACTCGCTCATAAACCGTAGCGTGTCTCGGAAACCACGAAACTTTGGCCATATTAAGCGTCACGGAGGCTGGGAGAGAGCAGTGATGGAGGGCGGGTTCCTGAATTACGAGACAGGGGTGGGTTAGCATGTGGGTGGACACGGGACATTGCACGGACACGGGGCATTGCACGGACACGGGACATTGCACGGACACTGCACGGACACGGGACATTGCACGGACACGGGACATTGCAGAGACCTTTGGCATGAAGGGACAGACGTGGCCAGTGACGGAGATAATTTTTCGATTCAAAAACATGACACCGGATAGGCAGGCAGAATGGGAGACAGGGAGACAGACAAGCAGACAGGGAGACGGGCAGGCAGACCGGGAGACAGGCAGACATTGATACATGAAGGCAGATAGGGAGACAGACAGGCAAACAGGGAGACAGGCAGGTAGACAGACTGAGAGACATGCAAAGAGACACGGAGACAGGCCGGCAGACAGACAGAGAGACAGACAGGGAGACAGGCAGACAGACAAACAGACAGGGAGAGGGGCAGGCAGACAGACAGACAGGGAGACAGGCAGACAGACAGGGAAACAGGCAGACAGACAGCGAGACAGGCAGGCAGACAGGGATACAAGCAGGCAGACAAAGAGACAGGCAGACAGGGAGACAGGGCGACAGGCAGGCAGACAGTCAAGCAGACAGGCAGGCAGGGAGACAGGCAGGCGGACAGGGAGACAGGTAGGCAGGCAGGGAGACAGGTAGGCAGGCAGGGAGACAGGCAGGCAGGCAGACAGACACTGAGACAGACAGTAAGGAGACAGACAGGGAGACAGGCAGGCAGACAGGGAGACAAGCAGGCAGGCAAAGAGACAGACAGACAGACTAGGAGACAGGTAGTCAGACAGGGAGACATGCAGACAGGGAAACAGGTAGGCAGACAGGGAGACAGGCAGGCAGGCAGGCAGACATGGAGACCGCGTACTAGCCATTTCGCTACCGCAACTACCATATCTTGTACACATCTCATATCTTGTACACATCTCATAGCTTGTACACATCTCATATCTTGGACACATCTCATATCTTGTACACATCTCATATCTTGTACACATCTCATAGCTTGTACACATCTCATAGCTTGTACACATCTCATAGCTTGTACACATCTCATATCTTGTACACATCTCATTTCTTGTACACATCTCATATCTTGTACACATCTCATATCTTGTACACATCTCATATCTTGTACACATCTCATAGCTTGTACACATCTCATATCTTGTACACATCTCATAGCTTGTACACATCTCATATCTTGTACACATCTCATATCTTGTACACATCTTATTATTATTTCACTATATAAGTCAATCCTCTCTTATGCCAGCACACATCCATGTCTAACACACTGCGCTCTGTGTTGACATTCCCGCGCTGACATCTGCCCATTACGCCAGGCATGACTGTTCCATGTCTTCTGTCGTCGATGTCCCTTATTCGTATAAAGAGGTTTGCTACTGCCAGGTTTATACGGGGGTTCCAATTTAAAAAAAACGGGGGGGGGGGGGGACTTAAAACGCAATAGGATCGATTTCACTGCACCGGGTGTTATCCCATATAGCTCGGTATATTTCCGCCGGACGTCCTACTGAATGCGTCGCACAAAGGACGACCTGCGTAGCTACAGCGATTACCTCGCAGAAGTCTCCGTGAAAACAGCACTAGTGACCCGGAATCGAACCCAAACCTTCGGAGCGTAGGGCAGGCGACGCCACCACTTCGCCGCGGTAATATACGGGGAGATGGAATAAAAACACGAAAAAAAAAAAAAAAAAAAAACCCACTATGTCTGAGAATCTGGGCGGATGACAAGCACACGCAGATACCGATGAACGTGCCGACCCAAGTCTTCATCAGCGGAATGTGATTATTCGATATTGTTGTTCCGTTGACAAAAACGTCGCTCGAAACGTTGGTCTGTATCTGTCTGTGTTGTTTCATCCGTCGATCTTCTCCGTCATATTCCGCGTTTTGTTTGTTTGTTTGTTTGTTTGCTTGTTTGTTTTCTCGCTCGCTTGCTTTGAACTCAAGCGTAGATCAAACACATGCTACTATTTATATTGTACTGGACAGATTGTTTGTGTGGATTAGCTTTCCCTATTACCAGTGTCCCTTGTCATCAGGCGAACCCACTCCGACTTCAGAGGTACTTGTAATTTACGTCCCCAAGTCAAGCACGAGAAGTAAACATGTTAGTCCAACTGATTGATGTAGGAGTTGAACCCCCTTACCATGGCATCAGCACACCGGATGTTTAAGAATATACGATCTTATCCATTCGGCCATGCCGACCCCCATATTAAGTGTTTACTCTATCCCTCATTCATGCCCAGAAACCTGCTCCCTTGTCCCAGACTGGTTTTCTCTGCTCACGGACTAGCCAAAGAACGTAGCTTGTTTTCTTCCAATGTCCCAATGTCCAAGACGACTGTCCTTAGCCTTGGCCTCTTTCTTAACATCTTTACTACCCATTATATCTGTCCACTGCAAACTCTTACCACTACTCGGTGTATCGAAGCCATCCGTAATCGAACAACCTCAACGGGGCTTAGACTGGCATAATTACTTCATTTGTAAACTCATTTGTTATGCATGCTTAGTTACCTGATTATGTGGCCAACATTCGCTTTCAGTCAGACAGTCTTCACAAACGCAAACCATATTCCGGTTTTGGACCCTCACGGTGGCAAGTGAATTATCATAACTTGAACAACTCTGATCATGTTCAGTTTTCGGTCTCTTTCCCTGGTGATGTTGTTAGACATGTTCATCTCTGTTCATTTTCTGACGTAATCTTTCCATTTAGCGTGTTGTTTTCTTCTTGCAATTTAACTCTTTCTGACGTAATCTTTCCATTTAGCGTGTTGTTTTCTTCTTGCAATTTAACTCTTTCTGACGTTATCTTTCCATTTAACGTGTTGTTTCCATTTAGCGCGTTGTTTTCTTTCTTGCAAGTTTAACTCTTGCCGATGTCTATACATTTTTGACCAGCATTGTGTCTTTCTATGTACTCGAAATATGTGTATGTGTCGAATGCAGACCGCCTTGCGCTGGTTTTCACGCAATGGTATGAGTGCCGGTCGTTCAGAAAGCAATGGCAACGTACTGAACCGAAACTTGACAAGAAATCACAAACAGCCCCCCCCCCCCCCCCCCCCCCCCCCCCCACCCAAATGCTAATGTTGACTGCGACGCTGTTTAAAGGTCATGTAACAAACTAAAATCGAATCTCGGTTAGCAATAGCATTTCTCTTTTCTATATTGCTTTTTTCAGAGATTATTTGTGTATTATAATATGTAGTGATAGTTGCCATATTATGTGTCTGCCTGCCTGCCTGCCTGCCTGCCTGTCGGTCTGTCTGTCTGTCTATATACAGTGATACTGAAAGTGCACAGAACATACAAAATAACACGCGTTGTTCAGTTGTGATGCCGTCTGTTTTCCACGTCACGTGCTTCCTGCATCTTCCTGTCCACTTGGCTGTTTTGTTACATCACGTTATCTAACTTGCCCAGCCCCTCATACATTATTCCCAACAGCATGCTGGAGATAGCACTGTAAAGATCTAATGGAGAACAATAGCTACTCATTACAAGCTCCTGCATGATGCCTCAGGCCGCAACTAGCCATGTCGTTGATGGCACTCGAGCTTCGTGCAGCACGCAGAAGACATATCCTGCGCTGCCTTCAGAGATGCTCTTTCATCACGGCCCGCAAACATTTCTATTTAAATCTACGTCGGGCGCCACTCATGGACAACTCGATCAGCTTTCGTGCATGAAGATCTACACAGAACAAAAGTGATCTACGGGAATTCGGCAACTGCACAGTTTAAAGCAACTAGATCAACGATCGTGACTGATGATAACATATCTAAGAATCAATATGCTCTGTAGATTACTTGTGCCTTTCTGGAACAGCGAGCGGATAGAAATAAATGAGGCAAATGAAAACAAAAGTGATCTGTAATCTGGGAAATCTACGACCGCCTGTCCTTCTAAATGCTGGAATTAGATGTTGCCTAATATCTAATCACGGCCAGTGATGGATGGCACAGGAAACTAAAACACGGAGCAAACCGTTTATTTGATCAAATACGGTATGACGAGCGCAGCGTTCCAGTGTGCGTAAATATGTAAATGTGTGTTAGCTTTGTGAGTGTGGGTGATTGTGTGTGTGTCTATATGTGCGCGTAAGTGTGCGTGCGTGTATGTGTGTGTGCGCGCGCGCGTGTAGCGGGGAATGGACATGCGTTGTTGTGAATACGTGAGTGAGACAAGAAGCGTGTGAGCTATTTACATTTCTTGTAGGGACCATGTTGTTTATTGATGTCCATCACCACAGTAGTAGGTTATACAGTTGTAGATTATACAGTATTAGTTTATACATAAGTAGGTTGTACAATAATAGCTTATATAGTGTTAGCTTATACAGTATTAGCTTACACAGTAGTAGCTTATACAGTAATAGCTTATACAGTAATAGTATACCAGTGTATAAGAACACGAAGGCATGTTGTTTTCTTGTTGATATAACTTTTATTGGTGTAAGATGACAAAGGTTCGATGTTCTCCTCCACTCAATACAAAGGCCGGATCTTAACTGCCCTTGCCAACCCAATACGTCACGATTGAGCATCTCTCACCCTTTCACTCTCGATGCTCAATCGTGCTGTATGTTTCCCACTAGATTCTAATAATACCCCAGTACTCCTCCCTTACTGTTACACCTCCCCATGTTGAATAAAGAATTTTCCTTATAAAGGAAAACTCTTTACTCCTAATCCCCCTACTCCATTCCCTCTTTGTCCTCTAATCTTCCCTAAAACCAGCTCAAGTTTGAGTATATCTTTTAACTCTTCTCCCAGTGATATGGTCTGCTAATAACCCCCCCCCCCCCCCCCCATTTACTTCTTCTTCGACTATAATATATAATACCACGTATGGTAACCCTGTTAATCCAAACAGTCCTTCTTTCCTTTCTATTTCCCCAAAATTATATAGCTATCCACTATATATTTCTTCATTTCTGGTTCTTTCTGGTTCTTGTTTCCTGTATCAAATATACATATTATAAGAACAACTCATAAATTCTTTATCGAAACTTTTGAACTTATAAAATTTCTCATTCTTTACTATTCTGGTTCTTTCTTGGCTCCTCTTGTTTACTGTATCAAATATACATATTATAAGAACAGCTCATAAATTCTTTATACAATTTCTCTCATTCTTTCAAACCCCCGGACGTACAAAAACAATGTAGTTAGAAAAAGTAAAGAAGCGGTGCGCACCTAGTAAGAAACATAAAGAATGAATACAGGACATGACCACATGTACATACAGCAATGCAATTTACGACACTCACCCTTTACCTCCCTTGCCAATAAAAAAAAAAATATTTTTTTTTTTAAAACACCTTATGAAATACATCTTTGTTCGTTATAAAACAATTTGGCAAAAGTTTCCATAAATCTTATATATTCCACCTTGACATTGCCAACCACAATTCTGTTCATTTTTCGTTATCTCACCTTCCACCATGAGCCCATGTTCATATTCCATGAACATCCCCAATAAAATTAAAGCTGGTATTTCACAGCACCTATATCTTGCCCCCGTACTTCCCATAGTCATATACTGCCAATCACAGTCTTCCCCCTACCTTACATCAGTGGGACAAAGTAGTTTTTATAATCAACTCATTTCTGAACGAAAGACTCTAAGCCAAACCTCATCAACTTAAACTTCCTCGACTAACTTTATAATCATATAACTCAATATACTAAACCATTCATGTAATCGAAATAAAATGAACACAACTCCCAAACTAATCTAAAGAAAAAACAAATTTTTAAAATGACATAACATGCATGTTATCAAATCAGAATACAACATTCTAACACTACCTATCACTATTGGACACTTTTACGGCCCAATAGTTTTTTTTTCAACTCAAATGCTAGGAACACAATCACCCTATTCTAAATCAATTAATCAAACAACAACAATCATTTTTCAATACCAAATCAAGGAAAAAAAACTGAAAATGAGGGACTAAAACTTAGGCTAGATAAAACCAACAAATAGTAGCCATCATTTTCCAATACCAACTCAAGCATAAAAACATATTATATATGACTCATGACTCAAACAATTATAACTACGTATAGTGACCCACTAACATTGGCCTCTCTTACTAAGTAAAATAACGGATATCTATTTATACAGGTCATTCCAGTATTTCTATGCCCAAGAAAACTAAACATTTCACTGTCCATCCGTAATTCTGTTAACAACAGACTAATTACTTACTAGAATCACACCTGTTCTATTTACATAACCCAATCAGTAACCACTTATTTTCTCCCCACTCCCAACAGCACATAACATCCGGAATAACCTCTTAAGTAAGCACCGTAAACTCCATGTTGAATCCTTTTTTTTTTTCATTTGTAATGTGGCCACTAATCCAATATTAACTCAATGTAGTAGCCAACCTCTACTTATCAACACACTTGTGATCTGGTTTACCTTGGAGCAGTCATCACTTGTTAAACACGGCATTTCTAGTAGTGACGAAAAATACCCTCACCCATTGTACCAATACCTCAAGACTACTTCCACCGTTAACTCCTGCCATCTGCAGTACTCTCAAATATCTATCTCCTACGTTTTTTTTCGCTTCTTCAACAAGTCCAAGTTTCTTTGAATAAGTGCCAATTCTACATCAATATCTTCTTCTTCGTATAACTTATTAGTTTCTTCCATACTACTACTTGACTCTGACTTTTCATCCATTTCTTCTTCTTCGTCTGTATGTCTCTCTTTAGCTGCCGCTAATCTCTTCCGTTCAACATCCCACCTAATTTGTCGATCACTATTTCTTAAGGATCTTTCTAGTAGAGGCATATCCTCTCCGCTTGTTGAATAATCTCTAATTCTCCTCTGTCTTTTCACTTCTTTATCTCTTTGATTGTCCATTCTTCTTTTCGTTGCTTGTCTAGTATTTTTAAATGGAGCACTTATTTCTTCTTCCATACTATCATAATGAGTTTCATTCACCTTTTCTTCTTCCATTGTTTTCGGAATTGTCTGTTCTTGAGTATCTTCGTAACTTGGATTTGCCAGCGACTGATTTTGTGTTGGTTCCTTTCTAAGACCTGGGGTTACTGTAGCTCCTCTAACAACCTGCTCATCCAAAAATTTCGCGTCCGAATAATAATTATTATTATAATTATTATTCTCTATCTCATCTTCATCTCTTCTTAAGTGTTCAACGTGTGCCCTTGCTATATGTGCTGTGACCTGGTTCTTTATAACATACGATACATTACCAAGTTTTTCTAAAACGTAATACCCTGGAACCCAACGAGCATCAAACTTAGAGTTTCTTCTATGCTTCTTGTAATAAACTCTATCACCTACCTTAAACTCCTGTAATTTTGTATTTACATTTTTGTACTTTTTCTGTCTTTCCCTAGCTTTAATTATATTATTCCTTAATCTTACATGTGCCTTATGCATTTCCTGTATTATGGTCTCCTGAAATTCTTCACCCATATATTTCCGTCTAGGTTTTAATAGATTATCTATAGGTAGTATTGGTTCCCTCCCGTGCAATAAATAAAATGGTGAAAAACCCGTGCTCTCATTTTGATTTGTACGAATGGCGCTAAGGGCAGGTCCCAAAAATAAATCCCAATCTCTTTCATGTTCATCAATAATCTTTGCCAAAATGTCGTATAACGTCCGATGTTGACGCTCGTTTTTCGCATTTGA
Source organism: Cepaea nemoralis (assembly GCA_014155875.1). NCBI lineage: Eukaryota > Metazoa > Mollusca > Gastropoda > Stylommatophora > Helicidae > Cepaea > Cepaea nemoralis. The sequence goes on from JACEFZ010026070.1 coordinate 136,573, forward strand.
AGAAGGTCTATAAAATGAGGTCTTTATATGTCTTATATTTAAATCTTTTAATAACTTTTCGAATTTTTTATTTACAAACTCTCTACCATTATCTGTAAGTATACTTTGTGGGCAACTAAACCTTGGTACGAACTCTTGTAAAAAAATATTAATGACAGTATCCGCGCTCTTATCTGGGATTGCATAAACCTCCGGCCAAAGACTGTAGACGTCTACTATATGAATTAAATACACATTTCCTGACAATGTCCTGGGGTGTGGACCCGATATATCTAAACTAATCTTTTGCATTGGGAACTGAGGAATATCTGTGTCTTGTAAGGGAGACTTTATTGTTTTCATGTTCCTTAATCTGCATTTTTCACACGTATCTACATATTTACATGTAGATTTAAACAAGTTTGGCCAATAATATTTACTTGTAAGTGCTTTCACCAATTTGTCTCTACCGAGATGTCCGTTTTCATCGTGATATGCTTTTAAAAGTTCATTTTCCAAATGCTTTGGAATATATTTCCTTAGCTGTTCGTTCCTTTCACACATATAGTATAACTGTCCATCCTCTTGTAAAACCAAATAATTCCTTTTAAATTTGTTATCTTCTGTTTCTCGTAATTTTTCTTTTATTTGTATGACTCTTGGGTCCAAATCTTGCTCTTCTTTCATATTAAATTGTGCTAACTGTAGGTCTTCTTCTCTATGTTCAGACTCTTGATCCGATGGTAGACTATCAAATTCTTCCCTATTTATTATAGCAGAATCTAGAATATTTACTTGCCAATTTCGGTCGTCTATCTCTGGTTCAGCTGCTTCCTCTTCTGTATCTTCTGACATCGGAATACACCAAAATCCTGACCTTGCGTCAAACGTTGTGAAATATGTAGAGCCATTAAGCAGCCCCAAAATATCATCAATTACCGGCAGTGGGTATGCTACATTCTTGGTAATTTTGTTTAACGCCCTGTAATCACAGCAGAAGCGACTCGTACCATCAGGCTTGGCCACGATGACGACCGGAGACGACCATTCAGACTTCGACCTTTTTATTATTCCTGCTTTCAGCATCTCTTCTATTGCCTTTTCCACGATTTCTCTGTTTCTTAATGGAGTTCTATATGGTTTTAAACTTATTGGTGGATGATCTCCCGTGTCTATTTCCATTGTAACTGTTCGCGTCTTTCCCAATTCTAAATCATTAACCGCAAACACATCCTGATTTTGCTTTATAAATTGTTCCAACACTTCCTTATTTTCTGGCGGAGCTTTTAACTGTGACAACAATTCTTGTTCCCTTGTTATTTTGTCTAGTGAATGTATATGGGCTTTATTTCTTCTGGATGGATGGATCAATTCATCCATTCTGACGTTCCCTCTTCTTCTGTGTCCGCGTCTGTCATTTCCCCTTTCACTAGAAGTTTCCAAATAACTTGTTCCCGACACTTCTGCTCTATCCGTTGCCAATATGTCATTAATGTTATGATCTAATTTGGCTATCACACATCCTCTGTATAACTTGATTTCTCTACCTGTGTTGTTGATAACCATTACTGGAAAGGTTAAGTGTTTATCCAACTCCATTACTCCATCTGGAACCTCCAAACCAGGCTCATCTATTATTTCCTCTTGTAACTCAGTGATTCTGACTGTGTTTCCTTCCACATAATATGGGTTTCTCTTCAGCTTCGCTTGTATCAAATTAACCGACTGTGGTTTTAACGTCGTTGTCATTTTAACTCTAACTAGTGCTGATATATGCATATCTTCTTCCATATCTATATATACGTCTCTGAATTTTAACTTATGTAAATCATAAAAAAGTCTTATTCCATTTTTTATCAAAAAATCTCTCCCTATTAACATGTTTCTATTTAAAGCCCTCACTACATGAAAAAGGTGTCTTATGTTGATCCCTCCTAACTTAAAATTTATTATTGTTTGTCCAATTACTTGTAAATTCTGTCCAGTAACAGAGTGTAAATTATTATGACTCTTAAATACTCTACAATTTCTTACTATTTTGTATAAAAAACTTTCTTTTACTACACTAACCTGAGCTCCCGAATCAATTAATGTACGAACTCTATACTTTCCTATTTCTAATATACAAGAGCTATAATCTGTTTTATCTTCTATAAATTTCTTGACTTCATCTAGTTGAAAATATTCTCTGTTCGATCTATTATACCTGTTATTAACATATTCTCTAACCCTTGGGACCTTACTATTTACCCTCCTATCATAGGTCCTGTCTAATAGGTAGGGCGCCGATTTTCCTGTGTTCTTGTACCTGTAAAATTCCTGTGTCCATCCACAACATTCCTACTCACCCTATTATTGTCATGTCTACCCTGTGTATTCGACTGGACACGCCTGTTATTACAAAAACGAGAAACATGTCCCCGTTGACCACAAACCCAACAGACAATAGTTGTGTTATTTGTGTTTCCCACTGTCTCATTTGTAGGGTATCTCACATTTCTTCTTTCAACATAATCACTCCTATTTCTACCTTGTAACGTTTGTATACCGCCTCTCCTATTCCATCCGAATCTTGGTTGTCCTATTTCCATAGGTTCCTCAACTCTGTCGTCTCGATTACTTCCCACTTCTCGTCCTGTTCTTAATCTAAACCTTCGTCTCAAATTTTCCTCTTGTACCGCGATATCCACCGCTTGTGATAACCTCTCAGGGTTTTCCCTCATCAGCTTAAGTTTCAAACCATCAGATTTGATGCCATCTACAAAGATCCCTACTAACATCCTTTCCACCTCCTCCCCTCGTACATTCTGTCCTAAGAATGCTTCTTCAGCCAGGTTAATCAATCTATCGCTAAACAATTGTACCGTCTCTCCGTTATTTTGTTTAGCCTGCCTCAACACCGAAAACGCATGTTGTGGATCCGTTATTTCTGCATATTTCCTTGCTAGGTCTTCTTTGAATTGTTCCCACGTCTCATCTACTCTAGCCTCTAATTTTCTTCTTATATGATCCGAAACTGGTTCCGTTGCCGTCTGATAAGCCAGTCTCATTTATTCTTCATCTGTTGCTGAGATCAAATAGGCATATTTTTCTATGGAAGTGACCCATTTCTTATAGTCTCTGGCCTGTCCACTAAACTTCACAATTTCTGTTGCCATCCCTTGTTGTTTAATCACCATATTAAGTCGACCTACTGCTGTTCCCACGCCTGTCAAAACCTGTGCTAAGGTGTCCTGTTCCGCCATGCTGAAAAATACTGAAACAAAGCAAGCAAAGAACCACACAATTTCAACTTCTTAATTTAAGGAATACTCTCACTTATTATAGACAACCACAGTTATTTTCTGGGTTTGAGTACCACACAATTTTAACTTCTCAATTTAAGTAATACACTCACTTATTATAGAAATGCACAGTTAGTTTCTGGCTCAAGCCCGTACCTTCCTCGCCTCAGCCTCAAATTTCGCTCGATCGCCAGGAGCCCATCTCAGCTGAAAAATCAGTCGCGGAGTTCAGGTAGTCTGTCTCTTCTCTCAGGTAATTACGTCACTTCTCTAGGGATGCCGGGATTATCTTCAACCCCTGGTTGGGTCCCATCTGAGTCTTGTAATCTTTGTTTTCACCCCGGGTGGGGTACATCATCGACGTTTTGAGATAGCGATAACGTAAGTGGCTGGCGATTTTAAATTAGCAAAAGTTAGGTTATGGTAACATTTTGAAACTCCAGAGTTCAGATCGCTGCCATGGGAAGCCCTTTTTGATAACGCTGAAGGCTGAAGTTCAGACAACGACTAGGACCAGCCCGTGGATAATGTTAAAGTTCCGACAAGGTCTCCGGAAAACTCTTTGGTAACGTTAAAGTTCAGCCTACGGCTCTGGAAAGCCCTTTGATGAGGTTAAAGTTCAGCCACGGCTCTGAAAAGCCCTTTGATGAGGTTAAAGTTCAGCCACGGCTCTAGGAAAGCCCTTTGATGAGGTTAAAGTTCAGCCACGGCTCTAGGAGGCCCTTTGATGAGGTTAAAGTTCCATAATTTTACATGATTGAGAAATTATTTGCTCAGGGTTATCACAGCCTTCGAGCCTCTTTATTTGCTGATTACTGAACTGACTACAGCATTTTACTGGACATCCTTTCCCTGAAACAACAACCAGCGTCTCCCGACCTTGATAAAACCGAGCTGAGAAAACGTTAAATACCTTCTGTTTTATGCATTCTTTGAAAGTTTCTTAGTACTTCGCGTGGTAGCCGGGACGGCCCAATTCAGTATCCTGGTCACGGCAGCATTTCGCATCCTATACCAGTGTATAAGAACACGAAGGCATCTTGTTTTCTTGTTGATATAACTTTTATTGGTGTAAGATGACAAAGGTTCGATGTTCTCCTCCACTCAATACAAAGGCCGGATCTTAACTCCCCTTGCCAACCCAATACGTCACGATTGAGCATCTCTCACCCTTTCACTCTCGATGCTCAATCGTGCTGTATGTTTCCCACTAGATTCTAATAATACCCCAGTACTCCTCCCTTACTGTTACAATAGCTTATACAGTGATAGCTTATACAGTAATATATATATATATATATATATATATATATATATATATATATATATATATATATATATACACACACACACACATATATATATATATATATATATATATATATATATATATATATATATATATATATATATATATATAGTAGCTTATACAGTAATAGCTTATACAGTGATAGCTTATACAGTAATATATATATATATATATATAGTAGCTTATACAGTAATAGCTATTAGTTAGTTAGTCTTTCCTCTTGGGCCTAAGTCGGCGCATAGGGCAGAAGTCATGGCTCTCCATGTCCGGCGGTTCTACATCGCTGACTTCAGAAAATCTCCAGGAATGCTAGAACCACACGTGAACTGGGAAAAGCACAAAGGGCGGGGATTTAGAGACAGAGAATAATAATATATGGAGGACATGGAGGGAGAATCCTACATAAGACAGCAAAGATGACTTGGCGTCAGCTGGTTAAGTGCATGTGCTCTACGGGGATCACAATGTGCAGAGCAAGAAAAATGTGGATCTAGGAACACAACTTCAATTTCGGATGGAGTAGCTAAGACTTTACAAAGTCCGTCTCTGGATCGTGAGGACCTGCTTCCACTCAGGTGGATTTTTACGCAACAAGAAGTGGATCGTCCACTGCCTAATCAAACCGAGTCCGTAATGCAATGATTAAATCTGCCATGTTCATGCTTCTTCCTGTTTGTATTGATGGAAAACAAAAAAATAAAATGGCGGATAGGTCGTTGCCCAGGTTTAATGTGAAAATGAGGAAAGTTACTCACAAAAAGAATGTTTATAGCACGTGTGATTCTGGTATGTTCACATCCAGATCTTCGTCGGTACAACGGAGTTGGTGCACAGTGTTGAGGTTCTCTTTGTGGGATCTATGGGAGGAGACTGGAGCCATTATAGAGCTATCCACGTGCAATGTACTTGATCCTTAACCATAAACCAAATAAAACCAAAAACCATTATCAAACGGGCAGAAAACGATACCGAGATTCTGTGAATAGGAAACTAGACTATTAAACTTTGGCAATCTGAATAAAGTTTGGCAATGTCTCAACACAGCCAAGCTCAGCAACGGCTTTATCACAAATATGAAAGAATCGACCATGCAATAATAAATTCATCCCAACTGACCGCTAGTTCAGACAGCATCCAGTAATAAAGACAACATAAAATTTGACAAGCACTGAGTAATAAACGCAACCGGGAAATTTACCGGCCAACAACGTCATAAATCGGCGCAATAAAGTCACCAGCAGGAAGAATTGTCGCCAATCTCCGACCCCAAACCGAGACAAACTCTTGTTGGCTATGCATGGATTCAGTAACCCTCTGATCCCTGGCGTCCGTTTATAGAATCACGCAGATTCCTGATATGCCGCATGCGCCTCAATTTCATTTCAAAACTCCAGTTTTTACGTACCGCAGCTCCATATTAATTCCCACTGCTGGCTCCAGAGACTTGACTCATATTTCATATTTTTATGTTCCTGAAACCCTTTAACACGCCAACCTTGGTGTTTCTTGACTTTAATCCCATTACTACGATCATTTCAACACTTTAGTCTCCAAATTACGCATGTGAATCATGTGCGGTCTCACATTCACTACAGATGAAATTCGAGGAAACTGAAATGTCAAAGAACAATTTTTGAAGTATCCTGGATCAGGAAGAGGACAAATACTGAAATTTTACAAGCGCTGATAATCGAATGACATTGGCGCATAAACAAAATTATGACTCGGAAAAGGAAATATTCTGGCCATATTAAACGTCAGTTCTATGCAGCCGGCTTGGGAGGACTGATAAAACGATGGGATAATTGCATCAATGTTGGTGGAAATTATGTTGAGAAATAAAGGGACAATGTATGTATAACAATAAACTGGTTTCAGGTTGTTATCATATTTAGTTATTTTTCTACGGCCATTTGTGACTTTCTTATTATTATTCTTCTTCTTTCGTTCGCTTGAAATATGTCTATAACTGCAATGCTGTCTCTTGTATGAATTGAACTGTCTTTTTCAGTTCACACAGCGGTCCATAGAGTTTATCTTCCACTGTCGTCTCTCTAGGCCAGAAGGTTTGCCTAGATATGTTGTATTTTAGGCAGTCTTGGAGTATGTGCCCTGCTGTCTGCGATGCCAATCCACATGTGCACATGGCTGTTTCACCAATCTTGAATTTTGTATACATGTTGTTGCGTAATCTATTGTGTCCTGTTCTGAGGCGCAGAATAATGACTTGTTCTGGTCTATCCATAACGTGGTAGTCATCTTGAGCAGGTTTTGGTGGCTTTCTGACTGATTTGATCATTCTTTTCTTTTGGTGGTATGTAACGGGCACATCAGGCTGTTCTTCTTTGGCTCCTTCCTTAGCCAATTGATCAGCTCTGTCGTCTGCGGGTACTCCACAATGGGATGGTATCGACTGTATGGTGACCTTATGCTGACTGCTAAGTTCAGAAAGTAGTGTCCTTAGTACTGGCAATTTCCCAGACAGGAAAGCCTCGAGTACTGATTTTGCATCTGTCAATAGCACCACAGGTTGTGTACCATTGCTGGTATTTAGTAATTTCTCTGTTGCTATTTTGATTGCCTCAATTTCAGCATCGTAGTTATGGCAGTACTTTCCTGTCGGTACTCTAGCTGTGTCCCTATTATTATTTGGGTATTCTCTGTACACTCCCGCTCCTCCATTTCGAACAGCATTTTGTGCTGACCCATCTGTGTAGACTCGGATCCAGAGGTCCTGTGGGTATTCTTCATCAAGAAAGCTGAGAGTGGCTGTTCTGCGCTGCACACTGTTCTGTTCCTCCTTGTCAAATATTCCTCTCACTTTTGTCTGGGTTTGTAATGATAGTCTATGCTCATCTTTCCATGGAGTTCGCTCTAGAATAGTTGTTAGGGGAATACCAACTGTGGGAAGATCGGTGGTTTCTCTGCAGAGTCGTTTGGCCTGGTGGATAAAACTACTTCTTTTCAACCGCCCCATAGCCAGGTTTTCAAATCTGTTCTTCATAGGGTGGCCTGGCAAGCTGAGGAACTTTTCTGCTTGTATTAGCGTTTTCGTATCTCTGCGCTCACTCAGTGCGTGTCCTCCCCATCTTCTCCATTTCCACTATAAGGGTTGAACTCATCCCTCCTGTGGTGACTCTAAGTGCTTGATTTTGCACTTTGTCCAGCTCTTGTTGTGTGTGTTTTTTTATGCCGAACACCACGCAGTTGACCCGTATTCCAGGTGTGGTCGTATGCTCTGTTGATAAACTTTGCTAAGTACTTTCCCACTGGCTCCCCATGTGGTTCCACTTAACTTTCTCAGGATGGCTATTTTCCTTCTGGCTTTTGCTACTGCTTTGTCGATGTGCTTTCTCCATGTCAGCCTGCCATCAAATGTTACTCCAAGGTATGTTGGTTCTTTATCTTCTCTTAGGGGTGTTCCATTTATCTGGATAGTCCCTGCCTTTTGTTTTGGAGAGAGGGTAAATAGGGTGGTGCTGCACTTGTCAGTGTTTATGCTGACACACCATCTATTTGCCCATGCAACAAATGTATCTACAGCTCTTTGTAGTAATCTGGTGGCCACTGATGCATGTTCATTTGTGCTCCATAGAACCAGGTCATCGGCGTACATTGCCTATTTAATTCCATGCGGTAGATTAGCAACGAGATCATTGATGAAGATTAGAAAAAGTGTGGGGGACAAGACTCCGCCCTGGGGAACACCGTGACGCAGTAGTACTTTCTTGCTCTTTAGTGCGTCTATCTGTACTCGCGCTCTTCTGTTGTGCAAGTATGCTTTCACCCATTTGTACATTCTTCCATTGACTTTGCAGTTTCTCAGTTTATTCATCAGACCTTCTTTCCAGACTTTGTCAAACGCTTTCTTCAAATCTATCCATGCCGCAAGCACCAGCTTCTTCTCTTGGAATGCATCCTCAATTTCTTGAGAGAGGTAGGTTGTCTGATCTTCCGTAGAGTAGCACTGCCTAAAGCCAGCCTGCTGTGGTACAAGGATGTTTTTACTTTCAATGTACCACTGCAGTCTGTGATTGATGATGCGCTCCATTGTTTTGCAGAGACAGCTGGTGAGGCTAATTGGTCTGTAGCTAGAGGCAATGGAACTATCTTTCCCTGATTTTAGGAGGGGTGTCATGATTGCTTCTCTCCAGGCTTGTGGAACACTGCCTGAGGTCCAACCGTTATTGGAGATCTGCAACAGCTTTGCTTTGGCCTCTATTCCTAGGTTCCTGATCATTTCATTGGAGATACCATCAGCTCCTGGTGACTTTCTCATTTTCAGTTTTGATATGGCTAGCTCCAGTTCGCTGATTGTGATGGGTGCCTCCAGAACCTCATGTACTATTTCCTTCTGTCCTGTATGTTGCCGTTTCTCTCGAATCTCTTGTTGTTTCTCTGGACTAATTTTGATATTGTTATCTAGTGCGAATGGTTTGTCAGGTCTTAGTCAGATATGACTGAGCTACCGTATGACAGTAGACGGTACTACCTGCTTTCTATCAGCGCCGAATGTTGGGCGGCGCTTACCAAACCCGACACCCCACATTGTGCCAACGGCTTCGGGCGGAAGAGTGCAATTGGGAGGGTACTAGCCTTATCCTGGTGCGAGGAAATGCAACCCAAAGACAAAATAAGTCATGGCAGGGCAGACCAGGCCCTAAGCCTTGGTTGGCAGCTGGTCTAGGATCGAAGCTCCGACAGGCGGACAGTTAGAGCATTGCTTTGCTGATCCGGCAGCTTCTGCAGCTTGTCTTGTTCCAGATGTATAGGTGTTAACTTTCCTCTGGAGTGTACTAGGCAGGCCGAGAGAGGGATCATGCTGCGTGGGCAACACATGGTTTCTTTATTTTAGCCCAGGCTTTGTGCTATGGAGAGGCAATAACTCCATCCCTGGTCTTAACCGGTCTCGGAATCAAAGCGAGAGGCAACTGTTACGGGTTATAAGTCCTTGTCAGTTGGCGTAGACATGGGGCGCCACGCGTTGCCTCTGACGGTGGGAGACACCTACAGGTGTCACTGATCAGCTACCGCCCGCCTCAAGCTGGGCAGCCCCCGGCCAATTGGGTGCTGATCCGCCACAGCCTGCCTGCTTCAATGGGTGCTTGGGGCTAGGACAAAATCTGAATCGCAGGCTGTAAAACCAATGCACCAGGTACTAATAAAAAGAATAATAAAAACCTCAAGCTACGGCTTGCAACCTGGAACGTGAGAACCATGTGTCCAGGATTTTCCACTGACTTGACAAATATTGACGATGTGAGAAAAACGGCTGTGATTGATGCTGAACTCAATCGTCTTAACATTGATATTGCTGGCCTGCAGGAGACTCGCCTCGCTGAGGAAGGGTCACTCAGGGAAAACAATTACACCTTTTTTTGGAAGGGAAGAGGGCAGGCAGAAAAAAGGCAACACGGTGTGGGCTTTGCAGTGAAGAATTCGCTACTGGGAATGATTGATATCCCAGCTGGAGGTAATGAAAGATTATTATCACTGCGCTTGGCAACCTCTTGTGGATTTGCCACCATTCTCACTGCATATGCACCGACACTCACTTCCTCTGATGATGTGAAGGATACGTTCTATGAGCAGCTAGACTCGGCGATCAAGGCAGTTCCAAAATCCGACTACATTTATATGCTCGGTGATTTCAATGCTCGTGTGGGCAAGGACTCGAGTTCATGGCCAGTGTGCCTTGGAAAATACAACATCGGTCGCATGAATGATAATGGGCAAAGGCTGCTGGAGCATTGCACTAGAAATGACCTATGTATTACAAACTCCTTTTTTAAAACAAAAGAGATGCGTAAGGTCACATGGAAACATCCAAGATCCGGCCATTGGCATCAGCTGGACTTCATTATCACACGGAGACAACATCTGAACCATACATCATTAACTCGAAGTTACCACAGTGCTGACTGTGATACAGATCATTCTTTGGTTGTTGCAAGGGTTAGACTGAGACCAAAGAGAATCTACACAGCTAAACACAAGTCTAGCCCCAGGATTAATATTATTAACACCCACGATCCTGGAAAGTGCTTTGAATTTCAACAGCAACTTGAGGACGCTTTCAATGATACATCAGAAAATTATATAGTAAATGATAAATGGAGTAAACTTAAGGAAACTATTTATAAAACAGCGGTAGGGGTTTACGGCACTGTGGATCATAAGAGGCAGGACTGGTTTGCGGCAAACAGCCAGATACTGCAGCCCTTGATTGATAAAAAGAAGATAGCTCTCTTAAGAAATAAGGAAAGACCAACGCGTAACACTCTGAGTGAGCTGAAGCAAGCGAGGAAGGATGTACAAAAGGCTGCCAGGCAGTGTGCGAATGACTATTGGATCAAGTTATGTGAGTCCATTCAAATCGCAAGTGATAAAGGAAACATCAGAAGCATGTATGAAGGGATAAAGAAAGCCTGTGGTCCAATGATCAAAAGAAGTGCACCGCTGAAAACCTTGACTGGAGAAATCATCACTGATAAGAAACAGCAGATGGATAGATGGGTCGAGCACTATTTAGAGCTTTACTCAAGTGAGACCAAGCTGGCGGATGATGCCCTCAATGCCATAGAGGCCCTGCCAACTCTTGACCACCTGGACACACTTCCCACTATAACAGAAGTTAAGTGTGCTATAAATGAGCTTGCATCTGGCAAGGCTCCAGGTAAGGATGGGATTCCAATAGAGGTGATCAGGAGTGGGCAAGACACCCTCGCTCTACAGATCCACCAGCTAATAGAGCTATGCTGGCGAGAAGGACAAGTCCCACAGGATTTCAAAGATTCAAACATCATAACGCTGTACAAGAACAAGGGAGATCGGAGCGACTGCAACAACTATAGGGGTATCTCACTTCTGTGTATTGTTGGGAAAGTATTTGCCAGAATTGTCCTGCGCAGACTTCAAGTCCTGGGAGATCAAGTCTACCCCGAATCACAGTGCGGCTTCCGTCAGAACCGGTCTACCATTGATATGATATTCTCATTGCGACAGATGCAAGAAAAATGCCGGGAACAAAATCAGCCACTGTTTATTGCCTTCATCGACCTCACAAAGGCATTCGATTTGGTCAGTCGTGAGGGTCTGTTCAAAGCACTAAAGAAGATTGGCTGTCCACCAACTCTTCTGTCCATTGTGGAATCGTTCCACACAGGCATGAAGGGTATAATCAAGTTTGATGGCTCAACTTCAGAAGAGTTTGAAATCAAGAGTGGAGTTAAGCAAGGTTGTGTACTAGCCCCCACCCTCTTTGGGATATACTTTTCACTTCTACTGAAATATGCCTTTCGTGATCAGGATGACGGTATATACATTCACTCACGCTCAGATGGTGGCCTCTATAATGCTCAGAGATTGAAGGCCAAGACCAAAATTAGCAGGGTACTAATCAGAGAGTTGCTTTTTGCGGATGATGCTGCGATTACGACCCACTCTGAGGAAGAATTACAACATCTACTATCTGCATTCTCCAATGCTTGTTCTGAATTTGGTTTAACAATTAACAAAAAGAAGACACAGATTATGTCACAAGGTGCACATGGTGTACCATCAATCTTTATTGACGACGCCGAACTGGAGATAGTAGACCATTTTACATATCTTGGATCAGAGGTAAATAGCAAATTATCCCTCGATCAGGAAATCAACATCAGGATTGGCAAGGCAGCAACAACAATGAACATGTTAGCAAAAAGAGTCTGGGAGAACAGGAAGCTTACTGCCAAAACAAAAGTCCTCGTCTACCAAGCCTGTGTCCTTAGTACTCTTCTTTATGGCAGTGAAACCTGGACAACTTACTCAGGCCAAGAGAAACGTTTAAACGGCTTTCATATGCGGTGTCTGCGAAGAATACTTGGTATTAAGTGGCAAGACAAAATCACAAATACTGAAGTATTGGAAAGATCAGGTTGTGTGACGGTGTATTCCATGCTCAGTCTTCGTAGACTTAGATGGATAGGACACGTTAGGAGGATGGATGATGGTAGAATACCAAAGGACATCTTTTTTGGTGAATTACAGACGGGTAGGAGATCTCAGGGTCGGCCTCTACTACGATACAAAGATGTGTGTAAGCGGGACATGATTGATACAGGCATTGATAATGCACAATGGGAGCACGTCGCCGCTGAACGTGTTGCATGGAGGGCAACTATCAGAAATGGAATAAAGACAAAGGAGAAAATGATTGCAGATAAAGCACACACAGAGCGTGAGAGACGTAAGATGGTGCAAAATGGTGGAAATGACCATGTTTTCACATGCACCTACTGTGGGCAAACATTTGCAGCAAGAATTGGCCTTACCAGCCACACTCGCCACCGCCATGGATCGTAGTTATTGACATATGACAGTTATTAAGCCTTTTTGAAGCACAATGTACCAAACTATCGTCTGTCAAGACGGAAAGGTGCCAATGAGTGCGAATGAATCCGCAAAATGGTCAGCTGCTTGCTTTCTTGTTAAGATGTTTCCATCTTTATGTAGTGCAATTTTTGAGTTTCTCCCTTGCCCTCATCGTTAAGTTGTTTTATTAGCTTCCACAATTTCCTTGTGTCTCTTTCAAAGTTCAGAGACTCTGTTTTTTCCTGCCAGCTTTTCCGTCTAGCCTGCAGCTTGGCCCATTGAAATTTGGCTTTTGCGTGCTGGAATTTATTGTGCTGCTCTTGGCTGGCTGTGGCCTCTGCTTGCTTTCTACATACTTCCACATCATTATGCAACTGTTCCAGTTCACTACTCCAGTAGGGTTTATATTGTTTACGGGCTCCTCTTGGTACTGTTTCTCGCGCTGCCTGTATTATGCATTTCTCAAACTCTTCAACTACTTTATTTATGTCTTTCTCAGTGTTCAGTTTCTAACCAGTATGCTGGTGCGATTCTTGTACATTGCCCAGTCTGCTTTCTTGTAGTTCCACCTCGAGAGGGTGCTGCTTTCACTTACAAGCTCATTTTCTACAGTTAGAAAGACTGGCCGATGGTCGCTGCCACCAAGTTATTTCCCAACAATTCGTGTAATGTTCCACTCCAGGTCTGGTGAATGAAAAGCCAGGTCAGGTGTAGTTGTAGAGTGCCATGATCTCGAGTAGAAACTATGTAGGTCGGACGGCTTGTTAACCAAGATGAATCTATTCTCATCCTGCCAGTCTTCCAGTCTCTCTCCTCTCTGGTCCATGTGATCATAGCCCCAACTCTGCGAGTGGCTGTTGAAATCGCCACACACAATCATTTTTTTTTGGTTAATGGTAGTGTGTCCAGTGCCCGTGGGCGGTCACTTGGACAGTAGTAATTGATCAGATGTAGGTCTGTATTGCCTGTTTTAAGTTTAAGTGTCTGATACTCAGCCCCTTCCATATAGACTTCGATTTGGGAAGCAGTGATGTTATTTTTTACAAGGGTAAGTATCCCACCTTTTCGCCTGTCCTTTCGGTCAGATCGGTAACACTGGTCGCCTCTGATTTTGAAGGCTATATTTTCGTTGACGTGAGTTTCTTGCAAGCAACATATGCTTACTTTTTCTTGGTCCAGGATGTTTTCTAATTCTATTTTTTTTTTTGTTGCTGACTCCCTCCGCATTCCAGTGCATTATTTTAAGTCTTTGTTTAGTATGGCCAGCCGTTCTATTCTCATGTCCCCTGGCTCCACAGGACATCTGAGAAGGATCTCCAGTAGTTGGGGTTGGACCCTTTCGAGACATAGGGCCCGGCACTGCACCTGCCTGGGGGTCCAAAGCAGGGCGAGCACCATAACTTTTTAGCAGTAGTCGACATATTCCATTTTGCGTAATTGCGTGGCATCCTGATTTCTGTGGTGCGCCTCCTGGCTGGTTGCCTCCGTCTTCAGCACCTTTCCTTTGCTAGAGCAGACTGTGGTCTCACTCGAGTTTAGATGCGTACACACGCACACACGTGTCTGCACATGCATGTATGTGTATACACATCTAGAGCACACTGGTTATTTTCCGGCGCCAGATACTCGCCGTCGCCCCTTCTCCTGTTAGTAGTGTCTTACTTATTAACTTACCCTCGTATATTGATTCACTGCACAAAAAAGTGGTGAATAAGTCTTCACTGTCGTTAACTTCTCAAAGGTCGTGTTTCCCGATGATCTCCCCATAATCTCCCCGATCTTACCTTGGCATTCAGGCCACCCATCAAAATTGGTATATTGCCATTCTTAATGTATCTGATTCACATTGCCTTATTTGATTCAACCTTATCAGTTGTTGGCGCGTAACATATGATAATATTCATGCTTACATACTTTTGTGTGGTTGTAAAGATCGTTGCTATTAATCAAGAACTCACTGCGTCCACTCTGTCAGTGCCTTCTCTGCCCCTTTAGACAGTCTTAGAACTACCACTTCCCAGTGTAAGGCAGTTGCCCATGTATAGCGTGAAACAGCACCGTTTCAACCGAGTGTAGAAGCTTTTAGCTTTCTCTGTTCAATTTGTTTCGCAAAAATCCCAAAATGCTAATCTTATAATATTTCAGTTCTTCTACCCTCTGGTTTGTCTGTCCTATTTTATTCATAGTTCTAACGCTCCTGGTGCCAATTCTAAAGATTCTCCTAGCTGGAAAAAGATACAACGGCATTCCAGACTTCTTACTGCTTTCGCCGCATCCTGTCATTATTCTTCTAGAGAAGACTCGTTTCATCTTGGTTGGCTTAGTTCTCTCCTTTCCTTACGTTTAGTCTTGTTCACGGCTAACTCGATTTTTATTTTGTAACGAAAGTCTTCTACAAGGTGAAGCAATCAGTCCCAGGTCTTCCCGCCTTAAGTGCCTTCTTTTACGACATACATGGTTGTTTTACTATTCTTTTAATAGTATAAGTCAGTGGTTCTCAACCTTTTTTGGCCCGTGCCCCCTTCACTATATTTTCAGAACGTCATTCCCCCTTTCGTATTTCCTACCTAAAAATCTCCTCTCCCCCCCTCCCCCCCCCCAGCCACCCCCACTTTTTAAACAGTATACGTAATAATGGAAGCTAAATTTAATAGCACATACTAAAACAAGTCTAGACGTCCACATGTCCACATAAAACGTGATTTGTGGGTCTACTTACTTTATGAAATGAATTTTAGAAGGGTGAGATGTACAGAACCGTAAAATATGAGGGGAAAAACAATATCAAGTAGTCGGTTCTTGTATTAACGCGATCTTGAAATAATCTTAATTCCTCCCCCCCCCCCCCCCCCCCCCCGAAACCCTAAAATTCCCCCTAGGGGGGAATTCCCCACCGGTTGAGAACCACTGGTATAAGTATTCAGTGTTACCATTCTTTACTTCACTTAAAGGCCCATGTAACACACGGGCGAGATAATTGTGTGCTCAAATGATATATTTGCTGTCACCTACTGTCTATACTGCCAGCTCTGTGTCTCAGGGGTTACGGACGCAGTTCGCAATCCCGCATGCCTCGGGCGATTTGGTAGCAAACTGCTGTGTGTTGGTTTTATAAAATGGTATTAGTGGTCGTTCAAAAAATAATGGCAAACTACTGAACGTACACATACCAAGAAATCACGAACAGCCAAAACTTGTTGGGGTTGACAGCGACGTCCTGTAAAGGATATATATAACTAACTTTTAACTGCTTATAATACTGTGTAGTGTAGGACGGGGGGGGGGGGGGTGGGGGGGGGTGGTGGTCTTGAGCCTGAGGAATTAAGGCTGCCTGGCTAGTGCAGTCGCCGCGAACTGTGCAGATTAAGGTTTTCTTTTTTACCCCCGACAGAACCAAATCCACACCTTACCGAGAATTCGAACCCGGGTCACCCGAAGGAGAATCCGTCATTCTTAGCCACTTGGCCAGCCGCTCCTCTGATATATTTGCAAATTCTTCAACACTATGTTTAAAAAGCCTACGACCTTTGTCCTGGTTGAATATAAACCAATAGTTATTCATTTCTAGAAATGCCACTTGATGCCAGAATCGATAGCTGTCTACGTCTAGACCAGGACGTGCTGTCCGACAGCCATGTTGGCTCGGTTGTATAATGTTAGTTTCTCTAATTAGCAGCGACCGGGCTGGCGTAGCTGATAGCCTCTTGCGCTGGTGATGTCATGAGCGCTCTCGGACACGGATTAGACACCTGGGCTGGTCGCTTGCGAAAGTGAGTGACAGACTGGCTTCCGTGCACTCAGGCCTACAAAATATGATGGCGCTGTCACATCACACAACCATAACAGGAAATTTCTTCGAGAGATTAAAATAGGTTAATTAGCGGCCAGAGTGGCGCGGTGGTGGGGGTAGTGCTGACCACGACCGCGGTCCCAGTTCAACACTCTATAGCGTTTGCTTGTGTAGTCTGTGTGCTGATGGCGGGTCAAACGGTAACATCCATCTTGTAACTGGTGACTGGTCTATTCAAGCTGACTTATTCTACGTTTCAATTTCGTTGGTGTACTAAATAACAACAACGCTTCGCGGAAGGAACACGTGTGTTTCGACTCACGCCCAACTAGACATATATCTGTGCTAGCGTTTGTATGGTGTGACCAAGGCCGAGCCGTGCTATGATACAGAGAAAAGTATGCATAAAATTTGGTGGAACTGCGGTAAAGCTGTGAAAGTTTAAACAATATAAAATGACACAAAGTAGTGCAGCTTTACATAACAGAGTTACGACACATACAGAACGTTGCGGCGGTTAGCCTTCATCAGCAAACAAACACATTCACAAACACAACATACAGTCAAGGAGAACTCCTGTGACTACATTAGAAGGTGATGACAGGACGAGAGGAACAAATGCATGGAAAAATGGAAGCAATGAAGAGAAAATGAGAATTGACAAAATGTTAATGGAAAGAATGTTAGTCGAAGAAAATGTTTAATAGAAAACTGTTTATAGAGAAAAAAAACTGCATACTCACCTCACGTACGGACCTGTAAATGACTACGGAAATCTCGGGTGTATTTGTATAACGGTGCTGGATGTTACGGTTCAGTGAGCACATAGAAAGAAGGGGGCGGGGTAGGAGGCGTGTAAAATTGACCACGACCCCATTGTGTTGTTGGTCTGGGTGGACTGGTGTGCATGAACACGCGTACATACATAGACACACTTCAACAGACAAAATGCTAGTGTATGTGGACATGCAAGAAGAGAGAGAGAGAGAGAGAGAGAGAGAGAGAGAGAGAGAGAGAGAGAGAGAGAGAGAGAGGAGAGCGAGAGAGAGAAACATACAGAGAGAGACAGAGAGAGTCTCTCTCTCCCTCCCTCTCCCTCTCTCTCTCTCCCCCTCTCTCTTCTCCCTCTCTCCCCCCTTTCGCGCTCTCTCTCTCTCTCTCACTCTCTCTCTCCTCTTACATCTGGCTTCTCTGTGCATACCTTCTTCACGTGCATTGCCAGTGGTTGGATCTTACACAACCCCAACAACTCTAGGACTGGGCGAGGGGCTCCTGAAGCGCGTTGTATGACTAGCAACCATACTGACTATTTCGTAGGTTACAATATACCCCATGTGGTAGGTCGCAGGCACTGTTCCTCTCTCTGTCTCTCTGTCTCTCTCTGTCTGTTTCTCTCTCTCTCTCTCTCTCTCTCTCTCTCTCTCTCTCTCTCTCTCTCTCTCTCTCTCTTCTTGCATGGACTGTACATATGTCCACATACACTAGCAGTTTGTCTGTTGAAGTGTGTCTATGTATGTACGCGTGTTCATGCACACCAGTCCACCCAGACCAACAACACAATGGGGTCATGGTCAATTTTACATGCCTCCTACCCCGCCCCCTTCTTTCTATGTGCTCACTGAACCGTAACATCCAGCACCGTTATACAAATACACCCGAGATTTCCGTAGTCATTTACAGGTCCGTACGTGAGGTGAGTATGCAGTTTATTTCTCTATAAACAGTTTTTCTATTAAACATTTTCTTCGACTAACATTCTTTCCATTAACATTTTGTCAATTCTCATTTTCTCTTCATTGCTTCCATTTTTCCATGCATGTGTTCCTCTCGTCCTGTCATCACCTTCTAATGTAGTCACAGGAGTTCTCCTTGACTGTATGTTGTGTTTGTGAATGTGTTTGTTTGCTGATGAAGGCTAACCGCCGCAACGTTCTGTATGTGTCGTAACTCTGTTATGTAAAGCTGCACTACTTTGTGTCATTTTATATTGTTTATGATACAGAGAGGCGGCCGCATCAAGCGACACCGTAAGGGGGATTCATGAGGGGGCCGTCATTTTTACAGAAAAAGAAGAAAACATGTAAGGGGCGGCATTTCGAAGACTTGCATCATACTGAGAAAGTCTACCGCACGGTACTGTATGTGACCTATGATTTCCACTTCTTTTCCGTGATCTTATTTGAAATCACATCAATACCTAAGAATATACTGATTATTTTATTTCAATGGCATAAGTTGTGTTCCCAGTGACCAATCTTTGTGTTCGTCACAATCTAAATCCTTGATTACGAACTCTCTATTCCAAGCCGTTATTCTGACTAGCTCCAGATTCGCGCCTTTAATACGCGCGGGTAAGTCTGGGATCGGTCCAGAGCTAGTTGCTAAGTACAGCGGAAAATCGAAGCACGGTGCTAAAAATAGAGCTGATATAATTCGGTCAACATGATAAGGCCTGGCACTTTATGACACTGACACGAATGTACTCACCCACACAGACATGAAACAAGAAGAACGAGTCATCAGTACGTGTGAATGTTCCAGTCTAATATCCCATGGGAGCATTGAACTATTGACAATATCCTCCCCCCACGCCCCTCTCCCACCCAATTTTCATTACCCCTTCCCATGAATGTTGCTTACAATCTGTAGATCAGAGGAAAATGACTCACAGACACGTAGATACTTAACTTTATAACACACCATTAATCATTATCGCAATCATCCACGTCTAAATCCCCCCAGTTCTCTATTCAAATGTATTCGTCAAGTATAGACAACACTAGAGACAGATATCTTGCACAATCTCAAATTTTTTAGGTTTATACATCAAGCTAATGTATGCCAACGTATATATACAGGATATATTTGTTGGATACACAGAAGAATATATTGTATGTCATGGAAACAAAAACAATCAAATACAGGGGTTCTAAAAAGAAAGAAAAAAAGAACTTGGAATGAAAAGAGAGTTGATAAAAGAAATTAAACAATTAGGTAAGAGGAATATTGCGACTACGTTAAAAGACATAACACTCTAAAAAAAAACCAAAAAACTGGAGTGTAAGGCTGAAGGTAAGCGGGAAAGAGGTAGACAATAATACAAGTGGGAAGATAACATCAAGAGATGGACGAACAGCAGTGTGATAGAATGTACAATCAAGGCGAGAGACAGACATTTTTGGAGATCCATTGCAGCCAACGACAGTACCGTGCGGTAGATTTTCTCAGTATGATGCAAGTCTTCGAAATACCGCCCCTTATATGTTTTTTTCTTTAACATTGCCGCCCCCTTATTACGGTGCCGCCCGATCCGGCCACCCCTCTCTATCATAACACGGCACGGCCCTGACTGTGGAGACGGCACCTGATCGATTGAATAAACAATGAAAACAAACATGCATTTCTAGTCAGTGAAGACAGTAGCCAGGATATATAACCTTAGGGGTGCAAGCATATAAACCGGCACCATGACGCACATAAATCCGCGCTAAGATATACATAAAACGACGCCACGACACACATAAAACGGCGTCATGACACGCATAAACAGCGCCACGACACATATAAAACGGCGTCATGACACACACAACGGTGTCATGACACACATACAACGGCGCCATGACATACATTAAACGGAGCAATGACACACATACAACGGCGCCATGAAACACATAAACCAGTGCCATGACACCCAAAAAGCGTCTTTATACAAATAAAACGGTGTCATGATACACATAAAACGGCGCTATGACACACATACAACGGCGCTATGACACACATACAACAGCACTATGACACACATACAACAGCACTATGACACACATAAAACGGCGTCACTTTCGAAGAACAGGGCACAAAGGAGGGGAAGGGGGTCGGGTCATCGCGCCTCGTGAACTCCACCCCCTGGCTATGTCACTGGCCTTAAGACTATTGGACATATGGGGTTAGACACGTGTTTTAATAAAGCAAACCCCACTCTAGGTGTGTGCCATGGTCAACATCACACCTGTCGTCTTTATTTCCCAAGACAACAGCTGGTACCAAGGTTAAACTGAATCGACCTGGGATCTCAGGACACTTTTACAAATCCGACTGAATGCGAGTTCCAACCCATGATCACCAGGTCAACAGGCAATGTTTTAGTCACTACACCACTCCCGCTGCCAGTACTACAGGACCAGCATGCCTCTCAGGTGGCATTAAAGTGTTGATCGTCGTGCTCCGTTGTTGTTGTTGTTGTTGTTTTGTGCATCCGCTCGCTCTGAAACCAAGCGTACCCCATTCACTTGATACTACTTTTAGTGCACTGGACTGATTTTTGAGAATGGATTAGTACCAGATTTCCCTAGTACCAGTGTCCCTCGACGTCAGGAGAACCCACTTCGACTTTAGAGGCACTTGTAATTTAGTCGCCAAGCCAAGGACGAGAAGTCCACATGTTAGTCCAACTGACCGGTGTAGGGGTTGAACCCGCTACCTCGGCATCAGCACCTGGTTGTTTATTATATAAAATGATGCTTAACCATCTAATGATCTCTCCATGTTGTAATGAGTAGACGAGCCCTTTTCACGCCCAATGAGACGTAATGGATATATGGTGCTGGTCCCACATTCTTAGACCGATCAGACTCGATCAGTGATTTGGTCAATATCACCACGACAGCCAGCACTTCCCAGAAAAATTCCTGGCACCAGTTTTAGGCTCGGAGTCAAGGTCAGTGGAAAGAAAACGATCCCCAACCTCGTAAAGAATTGGAACACACTACTATCGGATAGGAAATCTGTGTCTAATTACTAATTGGTCATGCGTCGAAATACACTTGTTCCTGCAGCGAGGCGCTGTCGTCATTTGGAACTATAGCTTTCAAATTTTATGTTGTCTAGTGTGTCCTCTAAAGCAATGGCAAACTACTGAGCGTAATCTTGCCAAGAAATCAACAACGGCGGTCAAATGCTGATGTTGACAGCGATGTCCTGTATTTTATTTTTTTTTGCATATCCCTTACAGGACGTTGCAGTCAACATCAGCATTTTTCAGCTGCTGTTGATGTACTAGGCAAGATAACGCTCAGTAGTTTGCCACTGCTTTCTGAGCAACCGGCTCACATACCCCGTAAGTTACCAACGCGGCGAGAACCGCTACCGATTCTCGCGCAGGTTACGTTACTCACGAGAATATACGGGGTTACGGAGAAAGACGTTAACGCCTAGGCCAGGGAGGTCGGCCTGTAATTGGATATGCGAAAAAAAAGTGCGTCCTCTAATCTCTACTTCCTTCTCTTTCTGTGAGCGCCAAACAATACTATGCGTGTTTATTTATGTAACTGTCTCAGTGGCCTCAATGGGTTCTCCAACTGATTTCCAGTGTAATACATGTACATCATTATAACCGATCAATCATTTCTCTTCTTTAAATGTTTGTTAATATACTGGACACAGCATTACGGTCCGATGTGTTTGTTATTTGACCTATGGTGGTTAAATATAAATTATGAGACCTATGGTGCTATCTCAATAGTTTGATACGAATTCTGTCCGTATTCCATCGTTGTAGCATATAATAGACATGACTAATGAAGACACATGTTTTAGAGTGTCTAGTTGGTCATGCTTCAAAGTACACTTGTTCCTGCAGAGAGGCGCTGTCGTCATTTGGAGGTGACAGGTTCGAATCCCGGTCGGTAACTATAACTTTCAAATTTTATGTTGTCTAGTGCGTCCTCTAATCTCTACTTCTTTCTTCCCCTTCTATGAGCGCCAAAACAATACTATGTGAGTTTATTTATGGATTACCATGGGACAGGCAGGAAGCGTGCTAGCCACTGCACCACTGCGAAACACTTCTCTGTCTTGATCTAAATAGAGAGATCTCTTACACGCCTTAGGGAGCACTTGGTATATGGTGCTAAACCCATATTTGTACAGACCAATCGGCACATGCCGGTCTCCATAACGAAGGGATTACGAACGCGGTTCGTAATCCCGTATACCCGCCTTCGAAACGCAGCTGCGGCCGATTTAGCAGCAGAATGCGTTATGCTGGGTTTTAACGAGTTGGTATGGAAGCCGGTCGTTCAGAAAGCAATGGCAAACTACTTAACGTAAAACTTGCCAAGAGATCACAGCGATAGAAATGCTGGTGTTGACTGCAATGTCCTGTAAAAATGATATGCAAAAAAAAAATACAAAAATAAAAATAGGCACTTCGTGGGTAATTTCGTTGGTATCACACCGGTTGCCTTTACTTCCCAATACATTTCCTAGCACGAATTTTAGGCTGCGTCGACCTGGGAGCAAAAGTCAATTTTTAAAATTCGAAAACTTCCCCCTGGGAATCGAACCCATTATCGCCGGGTCGGTAGCCGAGCGTCTAGCCACTACGTTACCGCGGATTCGTCCAGCCTGATGGCTAATGCTTATTCCCAACCTCATTAAGCAAAGATTTCAGCAATGATTGATGGAACAGCCGATTCTCCCTCACATGCACCTTCTCTGCATACGTGAGCCGTGTCGCGAGTAATGCACTGTACAAGAGCCGAGCCGAGCTGCGAGAGGCGCGTGCTCGGGAAGTTCCCACGATCTATACGCATTATACCTAAAGCCTATAATTGACGCGGTAATGGAGGGCATTCAAAGTGCCCTTGAAAGGACGTTTTAATTTCCGCTGGATTATTGGATCGATTCTAGGGACGAGGTAACGGCAATCACTCG
>JACEFZ010026070.1:165000-187226 GCA_014155875.1 Cepaea nemoralis
AACTTAAAACTCTACAAAGGAACCGGCACGACTGACACATAGCATGCCCTTGCCTAGACATAGACAGCCATCGATTGAGGCATGAAGTGGCATTTGTAGAAATGAATAACTATTGATTTCTATTCAACAAGGACACCGACTCAACGGCACTTGAAAGAATATAACTTCATCACGCAATGATCAGCTAGCTAGTCGGGCGGATACTAGAAGAAAAGGTTTACAGAACAGACCTGAAAAGCTGATTGATTAGGAGTGGGAAATGAGGGTAGACATGGTGACTTGATGGTTTGGTTAGTTGCTGTTGTTGTTCTTCTTCTTGTTGGTAGTTGTGATGTTGGTGTCTTTGTTAAATGTGAATCTTGGTGGTAGCTGTGATGCTGGTGTCTTTGTTGAATGTGAATCTTGGTGGTGGTTGTGATGCTAGTGTCTTTGTTAAATGTGAATCTTGGTGGTAGTTGTGATGCTGGTGTCTTTGTTATATGTGAATCTTGGTAGTTGTGATGCTGGTGTCTTTGTTAAATGTGAATCTTGGTGGTAGTTGTCATGCTGGTGTCTTTGTTAAATGTGAATCTTGGTGGTAGCTGTGATGCTGGTGTAGTTGTTGAATGTGAATCTTGGTGGTGTTGTTATGCTAGTGTATTCGTTAAATGTGAATCTTAGTGGTAGATGTAATGTGAATCTTGGTGGTAGTTGTGATGCTGGTGTCTTTGTTAAATGTGAAACTTGGTGGTAGTTGTGATGCTGGTGTCTTTGTTGAATGTGAATCTTGATGACAGTTGTGATGCTGGTGTCTTTGTTAAATGTGAATCTTGGTGGTGCTGTGATGCTGGTGTAGTTGTTGAATGTGAATCTTGGTGGTGTTGTTATGCTAGTGTATTCGTTAAATGTGAATCTTAGTGGCAGATGTAATGTGAATCTTGGTGGTAGTTGTGATGCTGGTGTCTTTGTTAAATGTGAAACTTGGTGGTAGTTGTGATGCTGGTGTCTTTATTGAATGTGAATCTTGATGACAGTTGTGATGCTGGTGTCTTTGTTAAATGTGAAACTTGGTGGTAGTTGTGAAGCTGGTGTCTTTTTTGAATGTGAATCTTGATGACAGTTGTGATGCTGGTGTCTTTGTTAAATGTGAAACTTGGTGGTAGTTGTGATGCTGGTGTCTGTGTTGAATGTGAGTCTTGGTGGTAGTTGTGAAGCTGGTGTCTTTGTTGAATGTGAATCTTGGTGGTAGTTGTGATGCTGGTGTCTTTGTTGAATGTGAATCTTGGTGGTAGTTGTGAAGCTGGTGTCTTTGTTGAATGTGAATCTTGGTGGTAGTTGTGATGCTGGTCTCTTTGTTAAATGTTAATCTAGGTGGTAGTTGTGATGCTGGTGTCTTTGTTAAATATGAATCTCGGTGAAAGTTGTGATGCTAGTGTATTCGTTAAATGTGAATCTTAGTGGTAGATGTGATGTGAATCTTGGTGGTAGTTGTGATGCTGGTGTCTTTGTTAAATGTGAAACTTGGTGGTAGTTGTGAAGCTGGTGTCTTTTTTTAATGTGAATCTTGATGACAGTTGTGGTGCTGGTGTCTTTGTTTAATGTGAAACTTGGTGGTAGTTGTGATGCTGGTGTCTTTATTGAATGTGAATCTTGATGACAGTTGTGATGCTGGTGTCTTTGTTAAATGTGAAACTTGGTGGTAGTTGTGAAGCTGGTGTCTTTTTTGAATGTGAATCTTGATGACAGTTGTGATGCTGGTGTCTTTGTTAAATGTGAAACTTGGTGGTAGTTGTGATGCTGGTGTCTGTGTTGAATGTGAGTCTTGGTGGTAGTTGTGAAGCTGGTGTCTTTGTTAAATGTGAATCTTGGTGGTAGTTGTGATGCTGGTGTCTTTGTTGAATGTGAATCTTGGTGGTTGTTGTGATGCTGGTGTCTTTGTTGAATGTGAATCTTGGTGGTAGTTGTGATGCTGGTTGGTGTCTGTGTTGAATTTGAATCTTGATGACAGTTGTGATGCTGGTGTCTTTGTTAAATGTGACACTTGGTGGTAGTTGTGAAGCTGGTGTCTTTGTTGAATGTGAATCTTGATGACAGTTGTGATGCTGGTGTCTTTGTTAAATGTGAAACTTGGTGGTAGTTGTGATGCTGGTTGGTGTCTGTGTTGAATGTGAGTCTTGGTGGTAGTTGCGAAGCTGGTGTCTTTGTTGAATGTGAATCTTGGTGGTAGTTGTGATGCTGGTGTCTTTGTTGAATGCGAATCTTGGTGGTAGTTGTGATGCTGGTGTCTTTGTTGAATGTGAATCTTGGTGGTAGTTGTGATGCTGGTGTCTTTGTTAAATGTGACTCTTGGTGGTAGTTGTGATGCTGGTGTCTTTTTGAATGTGAATCTTGGTGGTAGTTGTGATGCTGGTGTCATTGTGAAATGTGAATCTTGGTGGTAGTTGTGATGCTGGTGTCTTTGTTCAATGTGAATATTAGTGGTAGTTGTGATGGTGGTGTCTTTGTTGAATGTGAGTCTTGGTGGTAGTTGTGATGCTGGTGTCTTTGTTAATGTGAATCTTGGTGGTAGTTGTGATGCTGGTGTCATTGTGAAATGTGAATCTTGGTGGTAGTTGTGATGCTGGTGTTATTGTGAAATGTGAATCTTGGTGGTAGTTGTGATGCTGGTGTCATTGTGAAATGTGAATCTTGGTGGTAGTTGTGATGCTGGTGTCTTTGTTAAATGTGAATCTTGGTGGTAGTTGTGATGCTGGTGTCATTGTGAAATGTGAATCTTGGTGGTAGTTGTGATGCTGGTGTCTTGTGAAATGTGAATCTTGGTGGTAGTTGTGATGCTGGTGTCTTTGTTAAATGTGAATCCAAAACAGATTTAATTCTTTAAAGGAGGCCAGCATAGCCGAATGATAAGACCGCTCGTTCTTAAACATCCGGTGTGCTGATGCCACGTTAGCAGGCTCAATCCCTACACCAGTCAGTTGGACTAAAATGTTGACTTCTCGTCCTTGAAATTGGGATGTAAATTACAAGTACCTCTGAAGCCGAAGTGGGTACCATTGATGGCGAGGAACACTGGTAGTATGGAAAGCTAATCCACACGCAACAATCCAGTCCAGTGCACTAGAAGTAGTAGCACGACTATGAACAACGCTTGAGTTCAAAGCCAGCGGACACAACAAACCAAATATATCTAAGACCGATGCACGAGCGCTCAAGCTGCGTGAACCTGGAAAAAAGCGTCTATCTATCGGAGTTAGGTTGATGTAGGGAATTTCCACCAGATCTGGTACACAAGCACCATCTCTGCGAACACTGGTGTATAAGTCTCAGCTCTCCTAGTCTCCTAGCAAGGTAAGTAAGATCGGTATTGAAACATTACATCTGTACTGAAGTGCTGGTCAAGGGTCAGGAAGGCACCCACGGGAGTGGTTGGGATTAGGCCTGAGTTGTTATTATTTCCTTCACGAGTTTTAGGTATGTCATAGTCACAGGCTCCAATACAGTGCTCAACGGGAGTAGGAATGGTTAGAAACAGAATAGGCGAACAAAGGTTAAACAACAAATATATTCAGTAAAACGTCGATCAACCGTCAGTGGTTTAACCGTCAGTGTCTGTTATCCGTCATCGTCTTTTTAAATAATGCGTGATACAACATAAAGGAAGATATGTTCAATGTCGCCACTGCCTGGGCTGACCTAACATTGTCTAACCTAAACAGTGAGTGGAATAAGCTCTTGCCTGAACCTATTGACGAAACTGAAGGAACTGAGACTGTTAGTTTTGACGAAATTGTGCAACTGTGCAAACATGTGTGACTAAACAGTGAAAACATTACGTCAGAAGAAGTAACGGATTGGTTGGAATGTGACAAAATGGGTGGAGGTTTTTCAATTTTGAACGATGATGAAATGGTTTCTAGTGTGACTACCATTGAAGAAGAAGAAATTGATGACAATGAAGGATCAGTTCTTTAACCAAAAACCTATGACTAGCCACTCAGAAAAGTGCATCGACAGGTTTCAAATGTACGAGGAGGGAAATACAACACAGATCCTACTTCTGCATAAGATACGGAACATCGCCGCGCTTCAAGCTCGAGCCTCAAAGACCAGTAGGAGATGACAGATTATTTTCAAGTAACGTAGGTTTATAGTAAAACAATTCCTTTCTTAACATTGTTACTCTTATATTGAAGTTTATATTGATCGTTTTGTAAAAATTAAATACAATATGTATGTATTGTTCAATTTTAAAGGATTTTATTTTCATTATAATTACTAGCCCGCAGTGAAATCATACATATGTATTAAGAGATTTCTTTTATCCCTCTACTCAGTTATCCGTTACAACCTTGGTCCAGACGGTGTCGGTTAATCGAAGTTTTACTGTAGTTAGTTTAGTTAATTTAGTTTAGTTTAGTTATTTACTTAGTTATTTGCTTAGTTAGTTAGTTAGTTAGTTGGTTAGTTAGTTAGTTGGTTAGTTAGTTAGTTAGTTAGTTAGTTAGTTAGTTAGTTAGTCAGTCAGTTAGTTAGTTAATTATTTGGTTAGTTAGCTGAATGGTCGGTGGATTGGTTGGTTGGTTGGTTGGTTGGTTGGATGGTTGGTTGGATGGTTGTTTGCTTAACTGTTGGGGTATAATCTCTGCACTCGGGAATAGACCATATGTGCTCAGACCTTCCACCCAATACATGAATAAACGCCCGGCGACTAATGATTATCATTGAAGCGTGTCAAGACTCGCGTACACGAACTAGGCCGCACAGCCCGAACTCTATGTCACTTGGACACTCACACATGAAACACGAAAAAAAAAAAACAACACACACACACGTGTCATCAAAGCAGACAAAAATGTATCGCGCATACATAGAAAGAATGTCGTGTTCATACCAAGGAGGCGGCATTCGTCCCAGAAACAACCATCTGTCTGTCTGTCTGTCTGTCTGTCTGTCCCTGCGTCTGTACCTCCCTTCCACCCTCCATCGATCGATCGGTCTATCTGTCTGTCTAGCTAGCTGTCTGTCTGTCTTAACACACACATGTATAGTGTGTGTGCGTGCGTGTATATGTGTGTGTAGTAGAACCATTAAGGAACCTGTCATAAGCAATTATCTAGACTTGTCTTCCTCGCGCAGACTTCCTGTCTACCTTCCTCCACGCCCCCCCTCCCCCCAGCCCCGCCCAACCACACACACGTAAATAATGCCACTACAATAGACATTTTTATTGTCCTGTAATTTACAAGACTACTTGGCGCAGAAACATTCCAAATTAACGTTAAATTGGCAGCGTGCCATTCGCGACACAAAAGCAAGATGTCGTTTAGGGAAAATTAGTCACGCACAGTTGGCCACCACGCACACTAACCTGACAGCCAAACGCTAATGGACAATCGTAATTTCCTTGGAGCAGTATTTTGCCAACCCAATAGTACCAAATAATACGTCCAAATATTTTCTTTCAACCCTGGTATAAAACACAGCTCCGCGTTAATGCCCAAATGAAGCAAATTAATTTGAGAAAGAAAAATGGCGAATCATTTCCGCTTTGGGGTACTGGTCATGCGCAGTGGCTAATAGCCGTTTTGTGTAGCGGAAACGCTCTATCACCGAACATCTTTTGAGACAGAAGACAGATGTTCATAAATTGTCATCGAGTTAAAATTAGTTGCATGTCCTTTGCAGGACGTTGCAATCAACCCCGGCATATGTAGGTTATCATGGCCGACTGGATATGAACGCGTGTTCTTAAATATCCGGTGTGCTGATTCCGAAGTTAGCGGTTCAACCCCTGGACCGGACAGGTGGACTAAAATGTTGAACTATAGTACTATCGACCTTGACTTGGGGACTCAATTAGGGAACCCTCTGAGGCCACTGAGACAGTACACAAATAAACACACATAGTATTGTTTGGCGCTCATAGAAGGAGAAGAATAAGTAGAGATTAGAGGACTTTAATAGGTCTTTGATAGGTCTTTAAATGTTTGTTAATATACTCGACCCAGAATTACGGTCCGATGTGTTTGTGTGTTTGTTATTTGACCTATGCTAATTTAATATAAATTATGAGACCTATGGTGCTATCTCAATGGTTAGATACGAATTCTGTCCGTATTCCACAGTTGTAGGTTCATGTGTATGATAGACATGACTAATGAAGACACTTTTTTGGAGTGTTGTCACAAAATAGACCACCGTGATTAACCAGTGATGACAATAAAAGGCGTTCGGATTAACGACATGTTCGAGGCCACAGGTTGTTTCAACAAAGACAGAAAAAACAGTCTGGGTTGCAGCTGCACGTGTTCACATCCGGTCGGCAAAATAAGAACATTCGGTGGTGAGTGAGATGAATCTATACACCACTTTGACAGTTCAAAAACAGGTCGGATTCAAGCCGAAGTGCCCAGCTCGGGAGAAAACAGTCCGTCTGTCATTGAGAGTTTCCGGACATCAAGCGAAATGGCGGCTGTGATTGTCACCACTCGACAGAAGTTTGGCGGCTTGTTATTGAAAACTGTTGTTGGGACCATACAGTAACTCGCTAGCTTGTTTTGGATGTCAAAACATGGGAGGACGAATCTGACATTGCTTAAGCCAGGGGAGATAGATTCCTGACAATGGAGGATCTGCCCATAATAACACCTGTGTAGACATAAAGAATAACTTCACGTGACCAATTTTAGGCGTTTGCCAAAAACCCGATTTGGGGACAACTAGTGTAACTCAAACAGTGGATAAGGATGGACGTGTTTTGTTGGAGAGCTCTACAGTGTTAGATTAATTAAAAATTAACTAGCATGTGTCGTTATGGCAAAGTGTAGCAGCCATCCAGGAATGAGGCGGGTTTGCATAAGGTAGTCAATATAGTCTATTTAGGCCTAATTAATATAGGCAGTAGTCTTGTTAAAACTAGAGTGTGATGATTAGCACTGTTAGTTGAAAACTAGCTAGAGTAGTGAAGTGATACTTGGCTCTGTTAGTTGAAAATAGAGTAGTGAAGTGTTGATAAGCTATACTAGTTGCGAATTGAGTAATGGGGGATAATTGGGATCTTCCAATGGGTGCTCCCTGGTGGGCGGGGTTCCGTAATTCTGTTTGTTGATTTCTTTTTCTTGTCTTGGCCTGATGATAACCAATGTGTTGAGTCATCTGTCCCTGACAGAGTTAGGTTCATTGTATTTTGCTGAGCAAGGGCCAATGGCCACGATCATCTAATAGAGATCAGTGACGAGGAGGCTATCACCAGCTGTAGGCCTATTATCTATTTTACAGGTTCCCTCTGGTCGGGATGAAGAACACAGAACAATTGTAAAATCCGATCCCGGATAAATTATGATGCAGAAAGATTGGCCAGCAACTTTCTCAATGGGTCTCTAATGGAATAATTTGATCAACATTGCTCAGTG
The DNA here is from genome assembly GCA_014155875.1 of Cepaea nemoralis. NCBI lineage: Eukaryota > Metazoa > Mollusca > Gastropoda > Stylommatophora > Helicidae > Cepaea > Cepaea nemoralis. The sequence goes on from JACEFZ010026070.1 coordinate 172,392, forward strand.
GAGCTGAATGGTAGAAGTATCCTACAGGATAAGTACCGAATGAGTTGTAGGTCATACCAGTCTTTAACACACCAGTAGTGATGGATGTTCAGTCCACGTATGACGAGAACAGTAGCGACTGATGTTCACATTGGAGGAAAGATAACATTTAAGTGTAGTTGTACCACGTATCAAGGAAATCATAACCTTCAGACTATATCTAGAAAATAAAGACATCTATTTTAGTCTAGATACAATGACTGTTTAAGAGTGAAAACTATAGAACATTTCGCAGGAAGGATAAACGTCATGTTCAAAGGACAGTGTTCCATGATTTTTTCAATGCGCAGGAATTATGAAGTCTGAGTTTCTATAAACTATTAGGAACAGTTGTGTTAGGAACAAAAATAGTATCGTTCACGGATTATATATTTGAATGGGAATCAGATCTCATGGTCATCAGAGCTTCTGGAGGAGGACATGTCTGGAGAGAAGGACACGACTTCGGTGAGGTTTATTGTGCTGATTCTTGTGATGTCGTGTAATCCTTGCCATGATGAGTGGACTCTGATCATGAACTCTGTGGCCTATACATTTACATTAGAATACACGACACACATTTTCTTCGCATACACGTCTCTTATACGTTACACTTTTCTTTTAATAAATTAATCTTTATTAATTTTTAGAAGCAAGAGTTGTTGAATATGTTGCGTAGGGAAGAATGAGAGGGGGCATAGTACGACAGTGAGAGAGAGATAGGAAAAGGTGTCCACGGGCTGATGGAGTGTGTTGGACGGAAGCTGGTGGATTCTCCAGGATACTGATAAAGGGAAAAAAAAATTATAATGTGGGTGTTGACTCCCCTCACTCCAGGGACGACACTTTAAAGGAAGACACGACAAGTGTCTAGTTGGTCGTGCGTCGAAGTACACTTGTTCCTGCAGCGAGGCGCTGTAGTCATTTGGACGTGTCAGGTTCGAATCCCGGTCGGTAACTATAGCTTTCCAGTTTTATGTTGTCTAGTGCGTCCTCCTTCTCCTTCTGTGAGCGCCAAACAATACTATGTGTGTTTATTTATGTAACTTTTTCAGTGGCCTCACCTGGTTCCCCCATTGATTTCCTGTGCAATACGTTTAGAAAATAGAACACGCAGTTCTATGCAGCCGGTTTGGGAGGACTGATAAAATGATGGGATAAGTGCATCAATGTTGGTGGAAATTATGTTGAGAAATAAAGGGACAATGGATGTATAACAAATAAACTGATTTCAAGTTGCTATCATATTTAGATATTTTTCTACAGCTATTTGAGACTTACTTATCCACTTCCCCTCGTATAATCACAGAGAAGCCCCTCCAGTGACTACATTAAGGCATAAGAATGGTATAGGAAGAATAAAAAGATGAAAAAATTAAAACAATGAAGAGAAAATGACCATGATGTTACCAGGGATTATGTGATAAGTAGCAAACAAATCCTTTCAAATTTTCATTTTCTCTTTATTGTTCTCATATTTTTCATCTTTTCATTTTTCTCATCCCGCTCACTCCTTAATGTAGTCACTGGAGGGTCTTCGCCGCGATAATTGTATGTTGTGTTTTGTTTATGTATTTGGTTGCTGTTGAAGTCTAATCGTCGCAACGTCCTGTATTTTTCTTAATTCTGTTCTGTAAAGCTGCATTTGGGGGAGCTGCGTGGTCCCGAGGTATGGTGTCCGCCTCGAGTGCTGGAGGTCATGGGTTCAAGCCCCAGTGATGCCGGGATTTTTTTCACATGGACTTCTAGTAATAAATTTCCCCTGGTCTCTGGGTAGTGAGATCGGAAAGCCCGTGTGTATTGTTGCGCACGTAAAAAATCCCTTGGCAGTTGGAAATCGAAAAAGAGTAGCCTAACGGCGCTGCCCAGGCAAAATTTCGAGTTAAAAATCTACCCAAGTATTTCAGGATCCTCGCCAGTGCTACGGAGCTCGTGCACTGAGCTGAGTTTCTCCAGACTCAGGTTTGAGTTCGGAGGAGAACGGAGCACTTAGGGGTTGCACCCGTGTGCCGTGATGTTGATCCGTCGACTAAACTAAACTAAACTAAACTAAAGCTGCATTACTTTGTGTTATTTTATATTGTTTACATTTCCACAGCCTTACCGCAGTTCCACTAAGTTTATTCATATTTCAGCAATCTCAGGGGATTTCACAGCCATTGATATTTATGTCTGAAATAACATTCACAAAGGCCACTACACCAAAGTGAAAACACCAAGAAAGGACGTGAACATGGAATTGAATAACACAAACATGCGTTCCCGCTTGATTCGATTATCACAGAAATAGAAAACTCCTATGCTAAGTTTCACTTTTCTTATTACTCCTGTTCTTTTTTGCATGTCTCGATAAAAAGGGACAAACTAGGATAACTCATTGACTTTCCAAATCGAATTCTTCCCTTTCATATTCTGCCCTTGCTCCCCTCCCTAGCGTACCACTCTAATTCCCTTAGTGATCCATTTAGTGTAATGAGTCGTGAGACTCCCCAAAAGCTTCGATCCTCCGAGAATCCTTGAGAGTGTCATAACGAAAGCGCGTGGCCGAACCGTGTCAATAGCGGTTATTCCCAACAGACAAGCCAATTCAAAAGTTGGCATTTCCAAAGCGCGCCCTGTTTTTATAGAATATCCTTCCGCCTTGCGTCATTTCCTCTTCATTCATCCATCCTTTCGTTTCAAATGATAGATTCACCCCCTCTCCTTTTTTTCCCCAGTATGTACTCAACTGCGAATGTGTAAGCGTAGTTGGTAGGGAGCTACATGATAACGCCATGAGCGCGGTTGGACGAGTATTCGACGCATACATTCGTCGTCTCGCTAAGTGAGGGGAAGATTGCCCTTTCCTTCTTGCATCCAGGCCTGCACAGTTTGATGGCCCTGTTACATGACATGTCTATAGCAGGACACTGATTCGGGACAAAAACTAGAAGTCGGTGCGTACCCAGCATTGATCTAACAGTTTCGATACACTGATTCGGGACATAAACTAGAAGTTGGTGCGTACCCAGCATTGATCTAACAGTTTCGATACACTGATTCCGGACAAAAACTAGAAGTCGGTGCGTACCCAGCATTGATCTAACAGTTTCGATACACTTATTCGGGACAAAAAACTAGAAGTCGGTGCGTACCCAGCATTGATCTAACAGTTTCGATACACTGATTCGGGACAAAAAACTAGAAGTCGGTGCGTACCCAGCATTGATCTAACAGTTTCGATACGCCGAATCGGGACAAAAACTAGAAGTCGGTGCGTACCCAGCATTGATCCAACAGTTTCAATTACGACCTGACATTGTACTTCACTTCTCGTCGGCCAAACAACTAACACTGATTGAGCTCACCGTTCCGTATGAGTTGAGAATTGAGGAGCAGCACACGTACAAGATGGAGATGTACAGTGACATGGTCGCAAGTGTGAGACAGGAAGAGTACACTGTCAGGATATTCGCCGTAGAGATAGGTTCTATCTCCGTGTATGACGTGCTAAAACGGTTAGACATCAAGGGACAAGCAAGAACTCGGGCACAAACACAACTCGCTGAGGCAGCCGAAAAGGCCTCGTGCTGGCTGTGGAACAACCGGAACATAGAGTGTGACAAGTCTCGCGCAGGAATATGGTTAACGTTTCAATATGAAAATTGCAAGCAATAATGTCCACAGATGGATTCGAACATTACAACCCATGCATCGCAAAGTAACGTTTATCTTTGAACCTGGATATGTGGGTTTTGTGGGCAATGAAAGATCAGATAGGCTGGCTGGCACTGCCACTGTATGAGGGGGTCAACCAATGGACAGATCCAACATAGCGAATGTTCTACTGTCATGCAGAAATAGAAATACGTGAATAAGAGTTGAGCTAAGTCAAGAACCAACATCACAGCACTCGGGGCATTCACATACGCGCTCCGTCCCCATCTTCCACACGAGGCGAAGGGGGTCTTTGAGCCTGGGGAATTAAGGCCGCCTGGCTAGTGCAGTCGCCGCGAACTGCAGGTTACGATTTTCTTTTTGCCCCCGACAGAAAATAAAAAAAATCCCAAACCTTACCGAGGATTCGAACCTGGGTCTCTCGAAGGAGAATCCGACGTTCTAGCCACTCAGCCAGCTGCTCCTCACAAGACTTAGTAGAAGCGGGAAATGTAGGAGGGTAGCAAACGGGTCATAGCGTTAATAAACGAGAGTGTTGACTTTACTGTACTGGGTCTGATAAATCCGGTCCCATCTCAGCAGATGGGATAACCGCAAACGAAAGCGTCACACAGAGCATGAAATCAGTAAACCCACATGCGTGTCTGAAAAACACTCGTGAACAGAATGAACCCGAAAAACCAACCCACAACCTTCTGAGCGCCAGGCGAACGGCAAGGCAGCTTCACTGTATTTCAATGTACATATAACATTAAAGTAGGTCAAATATACACCAGAACCACAACATTTGATCTATGTGCATTGAAGAATTAGGAGGTAACAGATTTATTTAATGTAGAGGTAAAGAACATATTTGATATATTAGCCGGTTCTGGGAATTATATTTCGAGATGTTAGTCACCAATGGGAAATACTGAAGAACTCAGTCAACCAGGTTTCGAACCCAAGACCTTCGGGCCGGCAGAAAGGCGTGCTTTCACTCTGCCCCCTCGGCCATCATACAATGAAGGACTTTTCTATAATCCGATCAAATGCCTGGGCAAAAATGCCCCGAACGTCACGTTCCGATCAGATAAGAGAATACTGGGGCAAGGGTTAATGGATTGCGTTTGCCGTTTCTTTCGCTGTCGGTTTATGTTTGTCTGCAGATGAGAACAGCAAGGCGGGCTAATTTCATCAAGTCAGATGTCCTTTCCGTGTACACAGTCATGTCTGCGAGACGGACGAGCAAGCCTGACTGCGTAGATTATGTATACCAAATCCTCTCTCCCCCCCCCCTTTCCTTTTTTAAATCTGAAATATGCCCACGTTTTTTACGTTAGTAGACGTGAGGTGCCTGAAAAATGGAATTCTACGTTTTTGTTGTCTTTATTGTTGTTGTTTTTGTTTATTGAAATTACGAAATGTTTTGGTGGTACTGTTGAAGCTCGTGCTCCTATTAACGGTGAGGGTTTGATCCCTGGTGACCGGATCGAATCTCTACTCTTCTCGGATGAGGTCAAAGACATTGGCTTTCACGCCGACGCGTTGCACAGGTTTAAAGTTGTAACAACGGAACGAATTGGTCCAACGCTATTTATAGTATATGTGATTCTGTTGTGCACACACGGATAATTTCGTCAGTGCTGAGGTGTGTTCGTGCACCGAGCTGTCGGACTCCTAGTATGGTGTACTCACGAAGGGAATTTGAGTATTAATAGATAGTTAATTTAAAGTCGGTCTCCCTGGCCAAGGTGTTAGCAACATTGTTCGTAATCTTATATATCCACGTGGGGAAAACAGCAGCTGCGAGAATCGGCAGCGGTTCGCGCCGCGCTGATAACTTACGGGGGTATGTGAGCAGGTCATTCAGAAAGCAATGGCTAACTACTGAACGTAAAAACTTGCCTAGTGCATAAACAGCAGCTGAAAAATGCTGGTGTTGACTGCAACGTCCTGTTAGGGATATGCAACATTAAAGAAGAAAAAAATTAATGTGCAATGAAAATGGTCCTTAAAACCAATCCATCACGCAAGCAAACTATGAAGCAATCAAGTCAATCAATCAATGCAATCCATCCAATCAATCACGTGAACAAATCAACCAATCAGCACAATCAACCAATCTATAAAATAAACACAACTGTTCGAGGAGCCCAACACACTCGATTAATCAACATCGTTAGTCAATAACAGACCGTTGCGTTAATTTTCTTCAAGTTCTTGCCCTGCAGTTTGAACCTGATCAAAGCGATGTGTGTCAAACTGCTCCCCTCCTGTTAAATTCAGTTGCATATCCTTTACAGACCGTTGCAATCAACCCCAGCATTTATAGATATTTGTGATTTACTAGACAATGTTAGTTCGGTAATTCACCGTTGCTTTCTGAAAGGCCGACGCCTTATACCAACGAAATCAACGCACACTAAGCGGCCTGCTTCTAAATCGCCCGCAGCAGATTTCGAATCATCGGCCCGGTATGACGGGGAATTATGAAAATGATCATCTGATTATCCCCTAAATAACAGCGCCGGTTTCCCTCCTGAAACAATTCGAAATTTTACAGAGTTGTTCCAGATCGAGTTCGGCTCCATTTCAACAAACAATCAAAATCAACTGTTCAATCTGTTAGGAAACGGTGTATGTCATTTCTGGCTGGTTGGCATAAGCTAACCAACTGGCAAGACATGTCATTTCTGGCTGGTTGGCATAAGCTAACCAACTGGCAAGACTTGTCATTTATGACTGGTTGGCATAAGCTAACCAACTGGCAAGACTTGTCATTTATGACTGGTTGGCATAAGCTAACCAACTGGCAAGACTTGTCATTTATGACTGGTTGGCATAAGCTAACCAACTGGCAAGACTTGTCATTTATGACTGGTTGGCATAAGCTAACCAACTGGCAAGACATGTCATTTCTGGCTGGTTGGCATAAGCTAACCAACTGGCAAGACTTGTCATTTATGACTGGTTGGCATAAGCTAACCAACTGGCAAGACTTGTCATTTCTGGCTGGTTGGCATAAGCTAACCAACTGGCAAGACATGTCATTTCTGGCTGGTTGGCATAAGCTAACCAACTGGCCAGACTGAGGGGGAGAAGAACAAGAACAAGGCTGAAAGGTAAATATCTAGGTGGGTTAGTCGTGCGGCATAATCAAGACAAGCATACAGAGCTGATCAACGACTCTGGTGATCGTGTGAGATGACGAAACTTATCGGCACTGCACATGATGATGTTGAGCGTAAGGTACTTATGACAGGAAAAGTAGGAGTCCGAGGTGCCGTGTCCGTTTAGGGAGTCCACGACTGAAAACGACACCTAATTATTGGATTGGACCAGGGACCCGAGCACTTGGATAGGTACCTACAGTATTTTTTTAAAGGCCTTTAAAAAGCAAGTGGTCCACTTCATTACACCAGGTTTTATCCCACACAGCTCGGTCTCTTTCCGCAGGGCAACCTGCCGTAAGCATCGCACAAGGCACGAACTCCGTAGCCCCTGCTGTAAGTCCAGCAACCATTTCCAAGTCTCTAGCAAATATGTTTTCCATTCAAACGGTCACTATAAAGGTTTCTGTCTTCTAGTATAACTATGAATGTCTCCATCGTTTAGTAACTTTGCTGTTTCACTATCTCTAGTAACTAAACAGAACAGCTTTTTTCTTCTTTTTTTTTGTGGGGGGGGGGGGGGGGGCTGTTGGTTTGTCGAAACTCCTATCTATTCCACTTTTCACATGGGGCAGTGTGGATCATTTTGTGTGATATTCACTAGCACAGGAACAAAGCAATATGGAGCGACTCTTTGCCGTGAAGTTGGAACAGCGATTAACTAAGCGACTAACTAAACAACTTTGCGATCTCTAATTTACATATCCTGTACTATAAAGTTTGTTTCATGGCCTTTATAGAATGTTGCAATCAACCCCAGCGTTTAAGATTTACTAGACAATATTAATTCAGTGGTTTGCCATTATTTTTCTGAGCGACAGACGCCTCATACCTTCCAAATCAACGCAAAGCAATATGCTTCCAAATCCTCCGCAGCTGACCTGAAACTCTCGACTCCGTATGACAGAAAGTTATGCAACTGTACAGCTCACTATTCCCTAAGCCACAGTGCCGGTCTTACGCTATAATTACATTTATTTTAACCACAGTGAGTCTCCGTGGCGAAGTGGTCAAGCCATCTGACTCAGGCTCCGAATGTTGTGGATTCGATTCCTAGCCGCGTCCTTCGGTTCACTAGTGCATTTGTTGGAGACTCCTGAGGGTCGTCGCTGGAGCTAACGGAGTTCGTGCTTCGTGCGATACTTTCGGCAAGCCCACGCTGCGGAATGAGACTGAGCCATATGGGGTAATACCCGGTGCAATGAAGTCGACCCTGTCGACATTTTTTTTTAACCACATCTAAACATACACTCCTAAGTAATAATAATTAAAATATAAAAAAAAAGCAAGTACATTTCCTTTGCAGTTTGTTACAATCAAGTCAGGTCCCTATTCAGTTTGTTGCAGCCAAGCCAGGTCCCTATTCAGTTTGTTGCAGTCAAGCCAGGTCCCTGTTCAATTTGTTGCAGTCAAGCCAGGTCCCTGTTCAGTTTGTTGCAGTCAAGCCAGGCCCCTATTCAGTTTGTTGCAGTCAAGCCAGGTCCCTATTCAGTTTGTTGCAGTCAAGCCAGGTCCCTATTCAGTTTGTTGCAGTCAAGCCAGGTCCCTATTCAGTTTGTTGCAGTCAAGCCAGGTCCCTGGTCAGTTTGTTGCAGTCAAGCCAGGTCCCTGTTCAGTTTGTTGCAGTCAAGCCAGGCCCCTATTCAGTTTGTTGCAGTCAAGCCAGGTCCCTATTCAGTTTGTTGCAGTCAAGCGAGGTCCATATTCAGTTTGTTGCAGTCAAGCCAGGTCCCGATTCAGTTTGTTGCAGTCAAGCCAGGTCCATATTCAGTTTGTTGCAGTCAAGCCAGGTCCCTATTCAGTTTGCTGCAGTCAAGGCAGGTCCATATTCAGTTTGTTGCAGTCAAGCCAGGTCCCGATTCAGTTTGCTGCAGTCAAGGCAGGTCCCGAGCAGTTAAGCCAGGTCCCTATTCAGTTTGTAGCAGTCAAGCCAGGTCCCTATTCAGTTTGTTGCAGTCAAGCCAGGTCCATATTCAGTTTGTTGCAGTCAAGCCAGGTCCCTATTCAGTTTGCTGCAGTCAAGCCAGGACCCGATTCAGTTTGTTGCAGTCAAGCCAGGTCCCTATTCAGTTTGCTGCAGTCAAGCCAGGTCCCTATTCAGTTTGTTGCAGTCAAGCCAGGTCCCTATTCAGTTTGTTGCAGTCAAGCCAGGTCCCTATTCAGTTTGTTGCAGTCAAGCCAGGTCCTTTTCCAGTTTGTTGCAGTCAAGCCATGTCCCTATTCAGTTTGTTGCAGTCAAGAGAGGTCCCTATTCGGTTTGTTGCAGTCAAGCCAGGTCCCTAATCGGTTTGTTGCAGTCAAGCCAGGTCCCTATTCAGTTTGTTGCAGTCAAGCCAGGTCTCGATTCAGTTTGCTGCAGTCAAGCCAGGTCCCTATTCTCTGTTTGTTGCAGTCAACCCAGGTCCCTATTCAGTTTGTTGCAGTCAAGCCAGGTCCCTATTCTCTGTTTGTGTTATACTACGCCATTGCTATCTGAACGAGAAGTCAACACTGAACTCCAAACGACTGAACCTGAAGTAGCATAGAAAAATAAGCTGGGCTTGGGGCTGATCGCAACGTCCTGCAAAAGGACACTGGGCATTTTAAGCTTGTCATTGCTGTCTGAATGAGAAACCAACATTAAAGTCCGGCTGACCGACTTCATGTGTGTCTAATAATAATTGTATAGACACTCCAACCATATCCAACTATTGGTTGCCACGGAGTTGCAGAGATATTTCAAACCCTGAACTTGGTAATAGAAGTGGACTTCTACAAATAACGATATCGGTATTAATAAACACAAGAGATGAAATTAAAACAAGAAATCTTAGAGGCAACTCTGGCTGGAGTCTTATCTACGGCCCAGAAGATGGACAAGCACGTATCTCATTTCCGAAAGAGGAATCACGTTTCTCATTTCCGAAGTGTACCAGTTATTGACTTCGGGAGAATGTGGCGGAGGGGTGGGGGAAACCAAAACAACCACTTTCACTGATTTTCCGTTAAACGGCAGGGATGGTTCATTCGGCGAGAATACATTAATAGGGAATACAAGATGGGGTAGTAGAACAGATGTCTCAATGGGAGAATTCTATAGAGAAATATATACAAGGATTGGTTGGTTGGTTGGTTGGTTGGCTGATTGGTTGGTTGGTTGGTTGTGTGGTTGACTGACTGACTGGTTGGTTGATTGGTTGGTTGACTAAATGAGTGGTTGGCTGGCTGGTTGCTTGATTGGTTGTTTCGTTGACTTACTGACTGGTTGGCTGGCTGGTTGGTTGACTGGTTGGTTGACTTACTGACTGGTTGGCTGGCAGGTTGGTTGGTAGGTTGTCTACTACAAGAATTACTAATACACTAAACATTCGCTAACTGGTGCCTGCTCAGAATAGTGGGAATAAAACGGGATGACAGACTCACCAATGTCGATGTAATAGAGATAAGTTAAGCAAATTCCCGTGAACCAAGAGGTCAGGTTGCTCTTAAACTTTCTATGTTCATGATGCCGAAGTAGCGGGTTCAACCTTACACCGGTCAGATGGGCTAAATGTTGATTTCTCGTCCTTGACTTGGGGACGTAAATTACAAATACCTCAGAAGTCGGATTGGGTTCGTCTGATGGCGAGGGACACTGGTAATAGGGAAAGCTAATGCACACGCAAAAATCAGTCTAGTGGACTAGAAGTGTTAGCTCGTGTGTGTACTTCGCTTAAGTTTAAAGCGAGCAAGCGCCAAAAAAAAAAAAATAAAGACAGAGGCCATCGGAGTGAGGGAATCCTGGATGAGTTAGCAGAGTGGCATCGGAGTGAGGGAATCCTGGATGAGTTAGCAGAGTGGCAGCGGAGTGAGGGAATCCTGGATGAGTTAGCAGAGTGGCAGCGGAGTGAGGGAATCCTGGATGCGTTAGCAGAGTGGCAGCGGAGTGAGGGAATCCTGGATGCGTTAGCAGAGTGGCAGCGGAGTGAGGGAATCCTGGATGAGTTAGCAGAGTGGCAGCGGAGTGAGGGAATCCTGGATGAGTTAGCAGAGTGGCAGCGGAGTGAGGGAATCCTGGATGAGTTAGCAGAGTGAGGGAATCCTGGATGAGTTAGCAGAGTGAGGGAATCCTGGATGAGTTAGCAGAGTGGTAGCGGAGTGAGGGAATCCTGGATGAGTTAGCAGAGTGCCAGCGGAGTGAGGAAATCCTGGATGAGTTAGCAGAGTGCCAGCGGAGTGAGGAAATCCTGGATGAGTTAGCAGAGTGCCAGCGGAGTGAGGGAATCCTGGATGAGTTAGCAGAGTGGCAGCGGAGTGAGGGAATCCTGGATGAGTTAGCAGAGTGAGGGAATCCTGGATGAGTTAGCAGAGTGGTAGCGGAGTGAGGGAATCCTGGATGAGTTAGCAGAGTGCCAGCGGAGTGAGGAAATCCTGGATGAGTTAGCAGAGTGCCAGCGGAGTGAGGAAATCCTGGATGAGTTAGCAGAGTGGTAGCGGAGTGAGGGAATCCTGGATGAGTTAGCAGAGTGGCAGCGGAGTGAGGGAATCCTGGATGAGTTAGCAGAGTGGCAGCGGAGTGAGGGAATCCTGGATGAGTTAGCAGAGTGAGGGAATCCTGGATGAGTGGCAGCGGAGTGAGGGAATCCTGGATGAGTTAGCAGAGTGGCAGCGGAGTGAGGGAATCCTGGATGAGTTAGCAGAGTGCCAGCGGAGTGAGGGAATCCTGGATGAGTTAGCAAAGTGGCAGGAGACGATCAATGGTCGAACGTACCCAGAACGCAGAGGATGGAAGCTGATGGAGTACACGACAGTTTGCGCAGCTCGGAATGGCACGTACTGATGATGAGTAGGATTGCATTTATTTTTGCTCATTCCCGGTTATAATTATGCGTGCAAATTAAGTAATGTTATTATAGAAAAATCAATATTTCTAACTGTAAACATCAGATGAAGGAGACTGAGTACCCCAGTGTTTGCCCGGAGGAGGTAAGTCAAGAGTTCACCCCTGTCATAACGTCCGCTGGCATTAAACTTGAGCGTCGTCCACACTGGACTGACATTATCGCGTGTGCCAGCTTTCCCTGTTGCCAGTATCCCCCGCCATCAGGCGAACCCACTTCGACTTCTGAGGTGCTTGTAATTTATGTCCCCAAGTCAAGGACGGGAAGTCAACGCCTAAGTCCAACTGACCGGTGACGGCAGAGAACACCTTAACTCGCCATCAAGGCACCGGAAGTGTAAGAGCGAGAGCTGTAAACCTGTCGGCCAGTCGACTTCCAACGACCTTGTACAGGGTGTATTTTTAATGACTGTGCAGTGTATGGAAATATTTGCCGGTCAGTTCATGCAACATAACAGGTAAATACACAACTTGGACCGGCAATATTTTGAAACATTGCGAAGTCATTAAAAATACACCCTGTACTATACCAACGCTCCATCCAGTGCCACTAAATGGCCTGCTCAACCATGACTCAGTGTAATACAACCCGCCCAGTTAACACGACCCCATCTCCAAGTACATCCAAACACACACGGCATAGCCCCCCACCCCACATTTGCCCAACACCAACGTAACCTACTGGTGGGGGTGGGGTGGTATGATGAGTAAGACGCATGTAACTAAACTGACAGCTGTGTTTAGTTGGTTGCGTACCCTTTGCAGGATGTTGTAATCAACCCCAGAATGTACTGATTTTTTTCTTTATCGTTTTCTCGCTTTGATCTAGCGCGTAATCCACATTGGACTGACTTTTGCGTGTGGGTCAGCTTTTCTTAATACTAGTGTCTCTCACCATCAGGTGAACCCACTCCGACTTCTGAGGCACTTGTAATTTACGTTCCTATGTCAAAGACAAGAAGTCAACAAGTTATTCCAACAGATCCATGTAGGGTTGAACCCGCTACCTCGCCACCACCACACCGGAAGTTAAAGAGCGATCGCTCTTCTCTATTCGGCCACGCTGACTTCCAAGTTATTGATTGTTTGTGATTTGCTATGCAATTTTACGTTCAGCAGTTTCGTTGAATTCTAAACTGCCGACAAACATAAAATCGAAATCAACGCAAAGCGATCAGAACCCTAGAACTAAGTAGGTCGGAGAACTGCCCTTCACTAACGACTAAGCCACAAGTGCATAACAGTTTAATACAGTGGTTCTCAACCGGTGGGGAATTCCCCCCCCCCTTTCCAGGGGGGAATTTTAGGGTTTCCAGGGGAGGAGGGGGGGGGGGGAATGAAGACCATCTCAAGATCGCGTTAATACAAGAACCGATTACATGATATTGTTTTTCCCTTCATGCTTTACAGTTATGTACGTCTCATCCTTCTAAAATTCATTTTATAAAGTAAGTAGACCCACAAATCATGTTTTATGTGGATGTCTAGACTTGTTTTAGTATATGCTATTAAATTTATCTTCCATTTTTACGTATACTGTTTAGGGGTGGGGGTATTTATAGATAGGAAATATGAAAAAGGGGGGGGGGGGGGAATGACGTTCTGAAAATATGGTGAAGGGCGGCACGGGCCAAATTTTTGATAGGAATGGGGGGGGGGGGGGGGGGATGACGTTCTGAAAATATGGTGAAGGGAAGCACGGGCCAAAAAAGGTTGAATACCACTGGTTTAATAGGTACACAAGTAAAAGTACTTTTCCCACTCTTTGGGGCGCATTTGGGTAAAGTTAAGTAAAGTAAAGTAAAGGAGCATTAAACGCCGTAAGGCATTCCCGCGAATTTAACAAGTTCCTTCTGGCTTTAGTCACTCCATCTTCAGCTGGTTTCCCCTTTTCCCAACTAAAATTTCACTATCTGCACCTGTATTTCCCCTTCCCTTTCTAAAGTGCAACTTTCCCAATGAATTTCCCCTTCCCTTCCTCAAAGCGTAAATTTCTCTGTGAATTGCCCCTTCCCTTCCTAAAGCTTAACTATACATATGCATTTCTCCTTCTCTTCCTAAAGTGTAACTTTCCCTGTGAATTTCCCCTTCTTTTTTCTAAAACGTAACTTTCCCCGTGAATGTCCCCATTTCTTCCTAAAGTGTAACTTTCCCCTGTGATACAGCAGCTGTCAGACCAGCATACTACACGCATCACTTCAGCCGTTGGGTATTGATACCATTTCTGACTCAGCTCACGTGTAGGGCATGCCATAACTTGTTAACGGAGCGGAACAAACGCTCAAACGTGGAGAGAGGCAGAAAGGAAGAGGGGTTTAAAAAAAAAAAAAAACATGCCGTAACTGATAAGGCATCAGCAACATGAAGCCTCCCTTCGGGATAAGGGGGTGGGAATTGGTAAGAGGAGTGCGGGTAACAAAGTCGAAGACAAAATATTACACCAAGCTTTCCATGTTGAACGGGTGCTGAACTGGAGCAGGGTGTGAGGGTGTGTACGGGCAGTTGAGTCGGGAGACCACTCATGCCTGACGCTTTGCCAACCGCTCAAATTACGTCCCTTTCATAGCTGGGGCAAGGGAAATTAGAAAATATAGAAGAAACACAAGAAGGGGAACGGGGGAGAGGGGTGATCAGGAAATTATGCGAGCTTTGAAAAGAATGCAGAATCAATAAACCTGTTTACGGCTGAACTGTGCGTGTATGTGTTTGTGTGCGTCTGTGTGTGAATAGGATCATGGTCGATAGCACTGAAAGCATTAAATCAAGGCTGTCCAGATAACTCACAAAAGTACTGCATTTTTTTTTAGCGTGCTTACAGTAATATCGGTCGCACACTAAATGAGAAAGCTTCTTTACGAGGTCAAATATGTCAATATGAACACAAGCACGCCGGCTGATGTTATACTCAATCCAATTATGAGTGGCAACAGAAAGGAGGCGTTACAGTCAAACCACTCTATTGTTTGAATGCCCGAAACATAATGAGATGAATAATTGTGATAACGCCAAATGTGAAATCTTTGTTCCGATCGAAAACCGTTCGTGTGACATATTCTGCCTGTCCACTGTTGGCATAATTACATAAACACATTGGCCTTGACTCTTATGACACAAAGTAATGGCCAAGTGGAAACAAAAATACTGCATGTC